>VDFB02184262.1:0-22703 GCA_007258455.2 Sequoia sempervirens
TTGCCATTATTATATATATAAGAGAGATCTTTGTTGCTGGGTTTTTCTCCCTCAAGTGGAAGGTTTTCCTAGGGTATATGTTGTGTTTATGTGTCTGATTTTAAGTTAAATTTCTGCTTTTATATCTAATCATAAAATCTAACAGTGTATGCATTTAAATGGTGCAAGGGGCAGATCACATCCATAGCAACTCATTGTGCTTGGTTATCGTTTAATATCATTACAGTAGAAGAGTGTTTGTCACTACCAAAGCTGCTTTTCCCTCATTGAGGATTTCTAAGATAAATATTCTTGTGTTTATCATGTTAGTTCTATTATTTTCCAGCATGTTATTTTCCTATTTTTCAACATCCCTCTCTTTGACACTATCATTGGTTGGAGCAAGACAAGCAATAGATTTAATATTTGTTCTTAAAATTTTACATTAATTTGAAAGTTTATGCATCAGTCCATAATAACATGAGTAATTGATTAATCAATGTTGTTATTGGACTATATTAGTTTATGATGATTGAAACTCTCTTTCGTTATTTATTATCAAAATAGCAATGACTGCCCACCAAGGATCTCAGAAAACC
This sequence comes from Sequoia sempervirens, assembly GCA_007258455.2. NCBI lineage: Eukaryota > Viridiplantae > Streptophyta > Pinopsida > Cupressales > Cupressaceae > Sequoia > Sequoia sempervirens. The sequence continues at coordinate 579 of VDFB02184262.1, forward strand.
CAGAAAACTCTCTGGTAAACTCTTGCAATAACCTCCTAAAAAGCAGAAAAGAAAACTCCAAGAATCTTGGAATCCCTAGAAACGCCTCTGACTAACCTATGGGACTCCGAAAATAGGCTAACAATCACTTAAATGCTTAGGACTGAGAAGGGGACATTAGAGTCCTCCCTCCCCAAGATTGCTTGTCCTTAAGCAATCACAAGTTTGGATGCTGCAAAATCTGCTCATCCTCCCAAATAGCATCCTCAACAGGTAGATTCTTTCACTTCACTAGATACTCTCTGATAGACCTCCTCAAAGAACGCTCTCTGAAATCAATGACTACCTTGGGCACCAAAACCAACTATCCTTCCTCATCCAACAGAGGTAACTCAATAGAAGCAGCAACATTGTGCCCAAGTGCCTTTTTGAAGCGTGACATGTGGAAGACATTGTGAACCTTGCTACTCTTTGGTAGCCCCAACTCATAAGCCACCTCTCCAACTCTCCTAGTGATCTTGAAAGTCCCATAAAAAACGCGGCTTAAGCTTCTGCGTTCCACTCTTCTTGAGAATGGACTATCTATATGGTTGGAGTCTCATATAGACCATATCCCCAACCTCGAATACACGCTCAATACACTACTGATCAGCATACATCTTCTGCTGATTTTGGGCATGATGAAGACTGTCCTTCAAGGACTTCAAAATGTCTTGACTCTGCTGCAACATATCCTTCGCTTGAGGGGCTCTACTATCGCCAAATAGCAAATCAATGAAGCTAAGAGCTTTGTACCCATACAGAGCCATAAATGGAGACATTTTGATGGACATGTGGTATAAAGAATTATAGCAATACTCTCCCAAATGGAGCCATCTCACCCAAGCCTTTTGCTGTCGTGAACCATAATTTCTAAGATATCCTTTAAGCCACTTGTTCACAATCTCAGTTTTCCCATCCGTTTGTGGGTGATAGCTAGTGCTTGGAGTGAGCACTGTACCACTCAAACTAAAAATTTCCTGCCAAAACATGCTTAAGAACTTGTTGTCCCTATCACTCACAATGTTCTTGGGTAGCCCATGCAACCTGAACACCTCTCTGAAGAACAAATCAACAACCTAAGCTGCTGTAAATGAGCTAATAATGGCAAAAAAGTGAGCAAACTTCATCAATCTATTAACAATCACGAATATACAATCTCTCCCTTGCACCTTAGGCAAACCCGTGATGAAGTCCATGGAGATACTTTCCCATTTTTTATTGGGAATGGGCAAGGACTGCAACAAACCAAGAAAGGTGTGCTCATTTTTGTTTTGTTGGCAGATTTGACACTCCTTAACATAGCGAAGGACCTCATCCTTGAGTCCCATCCATGAAAATCTCTCCCAAGTCTACCTGTATGTTTTGTAATAACCTTGGTGACCAACCAAGGAAATGTCATGGAATGATTGGAGCACCTTCATTTTGAGCTTTGATTATGGCACCAAGAAGATCCTATCCTTGTACAATATCAAATCCCTCACCAATTTGTACCTTTCATCATGCAAGGTACCATCAACTATACTGGAGGCAAAATAATTCTTAGCATACTCTACAATGATTTGCTCCTTCCAATCAGTTGTAATCTCCATCAATTAACTCAAATGTTGCCTTCTTGACAAGGCATCGGCCACTATGCTATTCTTCCCCTTGACATATTTGATGTTAAAATCATAAGCTCGAAGCTTCCTCACCCACTTTTGTTGTCTATCATCGATATCCTCTTGATGCAAAAAGTGCTTAAGACTGTTATGATCAGTTTTCACAATGAACTTGCCTCCAACCAAATACTGTCGAAATTTGGCTAAGGCGTGCATGATAGCAAGCATCTCTTTGTCATAAATGGAGTATGTCCTCTCTACACCCATCAACTTTCTACTCTCAAAGACAATAGGATGCTTATTTTGCATTAGGACAGCACCAATACCTTCTCTCAAAGCATCACATTGCAACTCAAAAGGCTCGGAGAAGTCTGGAATAGCCAAAATGGGACATGAACTCATTAGGTGCCTGAATTGATCAAAGGCCTTCTGTGCTTTTTCTGACCAAGTAAATGCCCCCTTTTTGATAAGATATATGAAAGGAGCATCCATCTGAGAATAACCCTTCACAAATCTTCTATAGAACCCACAAAGACCCAAAAACCCCTTCAACTGAGTGAGGGTTTATGGTGGTGGCCAATCCAAGATAGCCTTAATCTTCTCTTGATCCACGTTAACCCCCTTAGAGTTGATCACATGACCAAGATAGACCAAGATAGAGAAGCTCAGTCATTCCAAACTCACATTTGGATTCTTTGGCAAACAAGGATTCAGACTCCAAAATGCTAAGCACTTCCTCCAAGTGTTTCATGTGCTCTTCCCACGATCAGTTGTAAATCAAGATGTCATCAAAGAAGATTAGCACAAACTTCCTCAACTGCTTATTGAACACCCTCTTCATGCAAGACTAAAAGGTCGTGGGTGCATTAGTCAACCCAAACGGCATGACTAGGAACTCATAATGCCCAAATTGGCATTTGAAAGCAATCCCTTCAGTCTTCTCTATGTCTTCTTCCCTCATTCTAATCTGATGGTAGCCTGATCTGAGATCGATCTTAGAGAAGCAACTTCATGTAGTTCATCAATGAGCTCATCAATCCTCAGAATAGGATACCGATTCTTGATTGTTTTCTTGTTGAGGGCTCGGTAATCTATGCACATGCGCATAGTGCCATCCTTCTTCTTTACCAAAACCACTTAAGAAGCAAAAGGACTCTTGCTTGGGCAAATGTGACCCATCTCCAAGAGCTCTTTGATGGCCTTCTCTATCTCATCCCTGTGCCTCTTTGGATGTCGATATGGGGTTGTGATGACAAGTTTTGCTCCCTCCTCTAGCTCAATCGCATTCTCAATCCCCCTTTCAAGAGATCTCCCAGGAGGAATGTTGCCAAACACTTTGCTGCCCACTCTACCATATCATGGCGAATCAACCTTTTGAATGAAACTATACGAGGGCCTCCATTTGACATCCCTCTCAAAACCACCTTTTTCTCTTCTGATGTAAACTTCGGCCCCATGGTCTAAACGTTCAAAGTGATCTCTCCAAGAGATCACAACCATTGGATACCAAGAACTGCATTCGTGTCACCAATGCTCACAACATAGAAATCATCTTTGACTTTGTAATTTCCCAACTGGATAGACATATTAGAAATCTTGCGAGTGCAAGTGATTGTGAAGCCATATGCTACCATGACTTTGAAACCTTCAAATTCTTTTGTTTTGAGGCCTCTCTTGGCTACTATCCCCTCATCAATGAAATTGTGAGTTGCTCTTGTATCAATTAGAGCAACAATTTGCTGCCCACAAAGTACACCACGAACTCTGAAAGAATCGTTCTTTTGGAAGCTAGAAAGTTGGGCAAATGCACCCCCACTTTCTTGGTCTTCCACCTCTTTTGGGGCCTCTTCTTCATCTTTTTCTTCCAAATCTGATTGTTGGTCTGATACATCAAACGTTGATTCATCAAAAAAATACACCTCCATATGGTGAGATTTGCCTCTTTCAAAGCACTTGTGTTCTAGGGCCCACAGTTCCTTGCAAGTAAAGAATAGTTTCTTTCTACGAAGCTCATTTCGGAGGTCATCATCCATCCGAGAAGGAAACTTTTGGGTCTGATTTGTATCCTTATGAAATGGCCTCTTATCCTTCCTATGTGAGAAGGACTTGGACTGACATTTTGGCCTAGGGGCAGCCAACTCCATACTTCTTGCTTTTTTGATTGCCTCTGAGAGAGTTGGTGGATCGAAGGCCTTCACTCATCCTTTCAATGGTTCCATCAATCCTTCAGTGAAAAGGACTACAAGTCTTCTTTCAGTGATGTTGGGCACCATCACGGAAAGCCTCTGAAAATCAGAAATATATGCATCAAGTGAACCATGTTGCTTCAACTAGGCCAGCTCTTGGAACTTCACTTCAAGATCCTTCTAGTCAAATCTTTCGATGAGTTTGTTAGTGAACTTATCATAGGTCACAATAAGGTTATGGCAAAGAGTGACCAAACCGTGATACCACCATTCATGGGCAGCTCTGTCCAAATGGAGAGTGGCAAATTTGATGGTGTCCAACTCCGGCATTGACCTCAATGAAAGATAAATGTCCAATTTCTGGACCCAAGCTCTAGCTGTGCACTTGTCACTACCATCAAAATGTGCTAGAGTCACCTTCCCGAGGGCTTGCTGATAGTCCCTTGGAGCCATAGGACCATGGTTCTCCTATCTTCCACCACCTCTCTTCTTCTAATTCATGAATTGATCAAGTGTCAAAATCTCACGGATCTCCATAGGAAGGGTAACATACTCCATGTAGCTATTTCTCACTTCATCAACCATAGGAATTTGAGCTTCTTGCTCAGTTGGAGGTCCCTCCCTTTGAGTGAAGGTCGGTTGGAGAGGTCTAGGGGCGGATCCTCTGATCACTTCAACTATATGACCACTTTGTCCCCCAGTATGATTAACATTTGAGGCACTAGTCTCACTATTCTGGCACTGAGGCATGGGAGTCACATTCCGATTCATCTTTGCTAGTAACTATGACATCATGTCCATCATGACATCAAACTTCCTTTCTGCTCTAGTGTCAAGACTCTCTGGTTGGGCTGGTCCCTTTTCCCTTTTTGCCACGAATTCTACTACTTGGTCACTGATAACCTCTGTCTATTGGTGGGCTCTAAGAGCTTCTGAAAAGGTTTCCTCAACTGGCACTTGAGGAGTCTGAAACAACTGTCTCTTTTTCTCTATGTCGTAGTATCTAATTTCTCTATCACTCAGAGATTTTTTGTCAACTATAGGCAATGAAAGGCACAAGCTAGTAGGATGACCAGCTTTGATACCACTATAATAACCACCCCAATTTTCTCCAAAAGCTTCACCCATTAGCGTTAGCCAAAATGCAATGATAAACAACTGAATAAGCAACCCTCCACTTTCTGATCACCCAAATCCCAATGTGGGCAAGGTGAGCATACAATGAGTAGGGGATCTTACATTAACTGGAAAATCAAGCTAACTAAAAGTAAACACCTTCCACTTTGGGATCACCCAAATCCCGATGTGGGCAAGGTGAGATGATACAGTGGTAAGGCTTACAATTATTGAATTCTCTAAGCTACTACTTCTTCAATGGGGTGAGTAATAAAACCAAGTGCGTGAAAGTAAATCATCCGCTTATTCAGCGGGAATTACAACAAGTAAGCAAATACTTGGCAGCAAGCCAGCCAATCAAAACAAAGTCATCCACTTGTTCAGCGGGCATAACATGAAAGTAAATGAAAACTCAACCACTTATTCAGCAGGAGCACCACTTGTTCAGTGGGGTAAGTAGCAACGTAAGTACAATGAGCAATCATCAACGGTACTACCAATGGTGTTACAATAAGCTCAACATGAAATATATTAGTTCATCATATGCTGCTGCTATGAAAGGAAAATGATAGAAATATGAAGTATAAACTCCCCCCCAAGATGCTACAATGATAATATGAGAACACCCCCACAAATTATAACAATAATACCTCAATGAAGGTCCTCCAGAGGTCAATAAATGGTCAAACAAGTTTCCGCTACAGGTCTGATACACAAGACAACAAACTGATATGTTTGAACAGCAAGCTTAAAACACCAATCAGCCACCATAGAACAAACATAACTTCACCAATACTCCATAGAATCACTCCAAACCACTTGCAAAGGCAAATGCAAGGCTAGGCATCCCAAATAAGCTAGAAAGCAGCCACCAAAGTCGACAGCAAACACACACACACCAAAAACTCCAGCTAGCAAAAATGTACGGCCTCCCTAGAGGGGCGACCAGCTCCCAAAAATCAAGTTCACCATATTGAATTCCAAGAAGGGGTGCCCAAGGATGGAAGAGCCAATGCCAAAACACCCACAAAAAGTTATCAGGCCCTCCGATGAGCGTGAGTGAAAAGGTGGGTCAACTAGGTTATGGAAGGATATGAACCAGCAACACACAAATCTGAAAACACACTCAAAAAGTTCCTACAATGCTGCAAACCAACACTCCAAACCAAAATATGCCTAGAAGACATCATAGCAAACAAAAACTAAAAGTACAAAGGAAGCCATCACCATTACAAGCTCAACTATAACCCCTACAATGGAGCTACACCACTATCCAGCTAGTAGGTATTTTTGCAACCTCGAAACTGAAGTCTACTTAAAGGGATTTTGTCCTCAAATCCCAAGGAGATCTCTCTGCAATCCGAAAACACTTCGTTATCATAAGTTAGCATAATCAAATGAGAGCAAATGAGGGAGTATATATAACACTTTGAGATCCAGAAGTTTGAATAACCTTTCCCTCCAAAAAGGGATGCCACAATTGGGGAGAAAATAAACTTTATTAAAATTCACTTAAAACCTTCATTTTGGCATCCACTATAGTTATGCATCAAATTTGCTTTTTAAAAACAACTTAAGTTGTCACATGCTAGGCATGGGGGTCCAAGGGGTCTTTTTGACTTTATAAAATTAACTTAAGTTGCAAATATTTCCTGTTTCGAACTCCAAGGATGGTGGAGACGCCAACTGCCAAAAATATCAAGACACCACCAACTAAAATTGCCATCACTGTCAGAAATAGAGATCTTGCACTGAACTACTGCTAGGACTACTACCAGAAATAGCACTTACTAAAAATAGCATACTACTAAATATAGCAAGTGTGTCTAAACTCAAAATAAGCCCATTCTAAGATGCAATTGTGACTTACTAAAAATAGCAATGACTGCCCACCAAGGATCTCAGAAAACCCAAAAAGACACAGAAAACTCTCTGGAAAACTCTTGCAATAACCTCCTGAAAAGCAAACAAGAAACCTCCAAGAATCTTGGAATCCCTAGAAACGCCTCCGACTAGCCTACAGGACTCCAAGAATTGCCTAACGGTCACTAAAATGCTTAGGACTGAGAAGGGGACATTAAATTAAGCCTATCAATCAAATCTTTTGATTGTTGTATTAGATGGAAATTTTAGACTTGAATTTTGATTTCCTTTAATGAGTATTTAACTTGAGTAAGGGAAAGAATAAGGGTGGCAAGAATATCACATTGGAAAGGCCTTGCAAGTGTGGCCAATGGTACAATTGTATACATGATAGGCAAATGGGAATGATGGAAAAATTTTCCTAGTAAACAATGTCCAGTCCCTACAAGCATGTCATTTATTGCTTGAAAAATGGTGGATTGAATTCAAGCAACAGGAAATATCTCATATATTGAGATGTATAGTGCTAGGTAAAGATTAGGGAGCCAAGGAGAATACTCTAAGGCTAAGTTGCATTAGACTAAGTATCTAAGTGATGAATTGTGTAGAAAAGTTGCATTAAACAAAGTGTCCAAGTGACGTGGTGCTCTATTGTAGAAAAGATGCATTAGACTAAGTGTTCAAGTAACAAGGTGTTCTAATGTGGAAGCAATTTGTGGTGAAGTGGAGTCTTGTGGCATCCAATTATGGTCATGGACACAAGGCATGTCTAAGACATGACACAAGTAATAAGCACTTGAAAATTTGGTACCTATCAAGTCAATAATGATGGGACTTTCATCACTAAAACTTTTTTGAAGGTTGATCATGTTGCAAAGGGGGAATGGTAGAACCATTGGGGAAGGATTGTCTCATCAAAGGCATAGTAGTCATTAAAGGTGTACCGCCAATCATTCAAGGTTGGTGTAGGTGCTTAAGACGTAGGCCACCATAGTTATGGTGTGCAATAGATGTTCCAAGATAAGTGAAGGTTTGGAGATCACTCTACATCAAAGATTCAAGATTGACACAAAAATGTTATTTAGTCTTGGATATCATAAAATACTTGGTGTTAGAATTGATCACTCCAATAACAAACATGTGAAGAATTACCAAATCCAGGACCAATTGTTAGTTTATTCAATGGTTACAGCAACTAGTTACTCATGTACTATAGTAAGATGGATTGGTGACCATGGGGACATTTGGCAATCTTTACTGCCTTGATGACAATATTTTACATTGATTGAGTTCACATTCAACTAAATCAAACTCTTTTCATTTCACATTTCTTCTGGTTGGTGTAATGCCTAAATCTGATTTATTCAAAAAGATTTATTCATTAAGGGGGGTGTTGGATATACTCAAAGAGATATTAGATATATTAGCATGTATTTGATATTCTTAGCATATTGTTAGCAAGTGTTAACATGTTGTTAGGAGTTTGTTATTTTAGAATTTTTGGTTATTTGCGTGATGAGTACAATCTTATGTACTGTGTGCCTGGTAATTTGCACAGGTCATTCTAATGCAGTCTTACAGCCCATGAACTAATCCTATACCCTTAGATCTATCTAGCAGTAACTCTAATGAGTTAGTGCATTTTCAAGACAAGTTTGTGGTCTATTAAGAAGAACAAAGGGCTTGGCTGCAAAAGAGGACTTTATTAGTCCCAAACCTTGGGCTCAAGTAGTGAAAGACACTAAGACACCTACTCCATTAGTAAAGTCAATAATAAAATTAAAAATGAAGATAGGCAATTGCAAGTTAATGCCATTAACCTAAATGTCAAGGGAGTAACCAAACAAGAAGATGACATCCAAACTGCATCCAGCTTCTTATGTCAGCATTTCAACCTACCTAATATATCTCCAAACAAGGCTTGGTTCAATTGAGATAACTAAAATTTTCCACTATCACCCATCACTAGATAATTTAGAGGCCTTGAGATCAAAGGAAAAAATGTCCATGTTGACATATCTATGTTGACAAAGTCCTAACTAGGCTACAACAAGAAGGAATTGGAAAAAATAAAATAAAGGAGTTGGAAGTCACAAAATGCAAGGAAAATGGGTTGTACTTTCAACAGAAATGTTTGGTTTAAGGATTCTCCTCAAATCAAGATGACTTGAATTTTCCACTACCACACATTACTAGATAATTTAGAGACCTTGAGATCAAAGGAAAAAAATGGCCATGATGACATGATCTATGTTGACAAAGTCCTAACTAGGCTACAACAAGAAGAAATTAGAGAAAATAAAATAAAGGAGTTGGAAGTCACAAAATGCAAGGATAATTGGTTGTAATTTCAATGGAATTGTTTGGATTAAGGATTCTCCTCAAATCAAGATAACTCAAATTTTCCACTACCACACATCACTAGATAAATGAGAGGCCTTGAGATCAAAGGAAAAAAATGGCCATGTTGACATGATGTAATGGTCACCCCTAATATTTTTTTTTTTGAAAGTTCACTGTTTGCTGTTATGAAATGTTTTGCTCATGGTTCTGAGGTTTGTTTCATGAATCATTCATGGCTTCCATTGCATGCATTTTATAGATGACATAATGATGGAAAAACTGGAAACAAACTTAGCTTTTCACAAGGAAAACAACTCATAAATTAAACATTCGATAGCAACTCAGAAAATCAGACTTTTACAACATATATCAGACCTGATAACATTCAGTTCAGACCCGATTAAAGCTTCAAAACAGCAGCATAGTCACTCCAAATCTTGCATCATTCAACACCATCAAGATAGCTAACAACCTCCTTGAAAGCCAATGCCAAATACCAGCTACTCAATGTCATGTCCCCTTCTCAGTGACATCTCTCAGACGTCAGGATTGGCCTATCATACGACCCTCGTAGGCCGATGGACTGGAAAGGGGGTCACTTCGGAGCTTGGCTCAGCTTCAGTCAGCAGGGATTGATCAATTGTCTTTCGTTCTGGCTCGATCGGAGGTCATTTGCAGAATTGCTATTTTTAGCAGTTCTTGGCAGGCAGTGTGGGACCACTGCTATTTTTAGCAGTTTGGCTGTGGCGGCATCAGGAATCACTACAGAGTCTGTCAGCATCAGACGGATCAGTAAACGGGTTAGAAATAAGGGAGATATTAATATTTGATCGTATTGATTAAATATTAATTAATTAACGTTTATGATATAAAGTTATAATTTAATATTATAACTTAAGTGGTTTCTTGAAGGGTGCGCCCAACATCAGAAGGGGCCAAAAGTCATTATTAAAAGTAATTAAAATATTCAGTGATGGACTATTGAAATATTAAAACATTAAAACGTGAATATTTCATTAAAACCCTATTTTCAAGGGAATCGCACTTTTCAGTGTATTAGAGGCTTTTGCATTGGGAAGTGCGCCATTATGAGATTATTGAGTTCTGAAAACTGATCAATTTTGGTCTGAGCCTGAGACTTAGGGTTTCATGTTCGTTTGCCTTGGGGAACGAGCCATCTCCAACGGAAAGCAATTTAGAGAGTGTGGAATACCACTTGATTTATTGCCACAGAGGTTTTCTTATACAGAGGAAACTACAGAGCATCAGAGAAAATCCATACCTTCAGTTATTTGCAGTATTTTGTTTCCAGAGATCAGTCATTGGCTGGGGCGCACCATATTCAGAGTCTTAGACATCAACCTTGAGGAGGCCGTACAAACTAAAAGACTATTTCTGCCAGGCCGTACTTCTGACAGGGCCGTACCATTGTACCTGGGCCGTACTCTTCAAATAAAAATAAACGCCTTCATTTGAGATCTCCAGTTTGCTTCAAAATGGGCGCCAATACCATATGATCCATTTGTGCATGCCAGAAGGAGGGAAAGAGAGCACATTTATTTCTGCCGTACTGATTTGTACCTTCAGCCGTACCAGCAAATCAGGTTCTTTTCATAATAAAAATTCATTATTTGTCTTGCATGTTGTCAGATCATTTGTATATGAAGGATATTTGATGAATAAAAGAGACGCCTTCAATCTAGTTTGTATTTGCTATACTTATTGAAGATCTATCAAGTTTATAGAATTTATTATTATTTTCTGTCAAAGCCGTACTATTCATAAATGCATTGAAAAATCCAAAATTACAAAAAAAAAACCACAAAACTTCAGAAAAACGTCAGAAAACTAAAAATATCAATCAGAGCAGTGTTAGAGGGAAACCTAGGGTTTCTACAGTGGTATCAGAGCTTGATTCTGCCATCCTAGGGTTTGGGCCATCACATGCAACCAGAGGAAATTGATACATACAGGTACTACACTCGAAGACGTGCCTTGCTTGAAAGGCAACGCAGTTTGAGCAGGCAGCCGGAAATCATATGGTAGGAATGATGGGAAAACGAGATATACCGGACACGGAATATTCCTCCTTAACAGAGATCCCGGGGATGATCAGGGGTTTTACTCACCTCCGGGGATGCGATGCGGGGACAACGTCGATCGGCGGCTATTGGCCAGTGCTTACCGAGGAGCTAGGAGATTAGGGACTTCGAGGAGACCGTCACCACATCGTGACGATGACAGGAGTGATGCTGGGTCACGGAGAGCACCTAGGACAGTGTCACGGACAGCTGATAGGCCTACAAGGCCTACGTTCACGAGACAGGAGCCCGATGAGGCTATGCCAGAGGAGGATCGGGATGATTTGTTTGCGGATAACCTTATGGCAGCAAACGAGGAGTGGGAGGTGATACCTCCTGCAGTCAGAGAACGGATCACTTTTGACCGTTTTATCACACAGAGGCGTGAACACAATAGGGCTCGTCAGGACTGGAGCCCCCGACAGCAGAATAATGACCTCAAACATGCAACTAACAGGTTGAATCTGGTAATGTTTGATGGCAGTGGGAAGATGACAGCCCAAGCTTGGATTAGCAAGCTTGATACATTCCTTACCTTGCGTCTGATGGCTGAGAGAGACGCTATCCGTTACGCTACACTGCACCTCGAGGGAGTAGCTTATGACTGGTGGCATCACGGTATGGTGACGCTACATCATGATAGGATCACTTCATATCAGGAGTTCGTAGACAGGCTGGTTGAGAGATTTGATAGGAAGGATCCGGAGACTTACTTCAGAGATTTGGCACAGTTGAGGCAGAGTGGCAATCTCGAGACATACATCAGCGACTTTCCGAGACTTTCCGTCATGGTTCCGAGCATATCTGAGAGGCGGTTGGTAGTTCTCTTTATGGAGGGTTTATCAGAACCACTTAAAGGCTGGATAAAAGCCTTTGATCCTCCATCACTACAGGAGGCGATGAGGAAGGCACGTAACATGGAGTTCGCAGCCCCGGCAAATAAATTTAACTCCAGAGGTTCTTCATCGTTCCGAGACAACAAGGGCTTTAATAAAAACAATGACAAATCTAATTATAACAAAAACAAATCAGATTATAGAAACGATTCGAAGGGTAAATCAGCCTTCCCACCTTTGGATCGTGAGGCCCTGAATGACCTTCGCAGGAAAAAGTTATGCTTTTACTGCAAGGGACCGTATGATGCCAATCACGATTGCCCTCTAAGACCTAAGGGCAAGGCGAATCGCGTTATGTGGGCATACTATGAAGACTCAGAATCAGAAAATTCAGAGCAGCCTGAGCATTCAGATGAGTCAGAGACAGAGACTCCAGAGCATAGAGTGGAGGTAGAGCCCGAGCTTCAGATACAGGAGGGCAGATTGTCTAGCGTTCAGCAGGAGGGTTCTTTTCGGCTCCGTGGTGTATTAGCAGGTCAGAGGGTCATTACCCTATTAGATACAGGAGCTACGCATAATTTTATTGATGCTAGGTTCGTTGAGAAACGAGGGCTTATCACAGAGGAGTTTGAGGGCATCAGAGTCAAAGTGGCGGATGGGTACACTTTGAGATGCGAACGCATGATTAGAGATCTTCCATTACGCTTGAACAACTATGAGTTCAAGGCAGATTACTATGTTGTCAATATGGGAGACATCGATTTAGTATTGGGAATGAAGTGGTTGCACTCACTGGAGGAGGTCACACTTCGTCTCAAGGATATGGAAATACGTTTTGAGGTCGACGGGAAGCCTCACATTCTTAAGGCAATACGGGACAGCGACCTTAAAACAATTTCCTTTCGCCGAATGGAGCGGCTCATGCGTCATGACATGGTAGAGTGGGCTGCCGAGTGTCATTTAGCACCTTTACAGGAGGGACAGCAAAAGACAGAGTATCATCTGGACATTCAGAAGATCAGAGTCAAGCATGATAAGGTGTTCAGTGATATTCCGCCAGGTAGACCTCCAGATAGAGGGATAGAGCATATTATTGAGCTCGAGGAGGGTGCAAAACCCATCATGATAACTCCTTACAGACATCCGAAAAGATTGAAGGATGAGATTGAGGAGACCATAAAGGAGTTATTGGCTATGGGTCACATTAGACCTAGTAAGTCGCCGTTCGCTTCTTCTGTTGTATTGGTGAAGAAGAAGGATGGAACGTTGCGCATGTGCATTGATTACAGGGTCCTGAATAAGAGGACAATCAAAAACAGATACCCGATACCGAGGATAGATGAGGTGATTGATGAGCTTCATGGGGCATGTTATTTCACGAAGATTGATTTACGGTCGGGCTATCACCAGATTAGAGTCCGTGAGCAGGACATAGAGAAGACAGCCTTCAGATGTCATTGTGGGCACTTCGAGTTCGTAGTGATGCCATTTGGGCTCACTAACGCGCCGATACAACTTCGATCTACTACTATGAACGAGGAATATTTAGGCTGCTGGCAGGAGGTTTGTGTTGTTTCCTTGATGATGGGTAGGACGGCAGAACTTTTGAAAACATTTGGAGCACTATATTGAAGCATTTGGAGAGGAGTCCTTATGCGCCAAAGGAATCCAAAGTCACGTTTCAAGGATGACGAATTGCTATACCTTGGTCATATCGATCTTGGATGGATCTGAGAAGATCAGCGCCATTGATGATTAATACCGTGAACGACCTGATTGAGAGGGTTTCTCGGTTTGTGTGGATTTTACCGCAGATTCGTGAATGGTTATTCACGACATGCAGCCCCGATGACAGATTTGATGAAGAAGGGGGCGTTTGTTTGGACTTCCGAAGCACAGGAGTGTTTTGAGAAGTTCAAAGAGTTGATGACCACTTGCCCTGTTTTGGCACTGCCGGACTTTACGAAGCCGTTTGAGCTTCAGTGTGATGCATCAGGTGAGGGCATTGGTGCGGTGCTTATGCAGGACAAGCACCCTATAGTTTATGAGAGCCGCAAGCTCAGAGGACCCGAGAGGTTGTATAGCATATACGACAAAGAGATGCTCGCGATTATGCATGCCTTAGCTAAATTCAGGCAATATCTTGTTGGCAGCAAGTTTTGCATCAAGACTGATCATAACAGTCTTAGACACTTTTTAGGGCAGCGAGATCTCAACGACAGACAGCAGAAGTGGGTCAGCAAGCTGCGGGCTTATGACTTTGATATTTCATATATCAAAGGTACTCAGAACGTAGTGGCAGATGCATTATCACGGAGACCGTATTTAGGCACTATGGTTCAGATTGCAGAGGATTGGAGGCATTTGATAGTGGCGAGTATACCCAGGGCCAGTTAGACACCTCGGCATTATCGAGGAGTCAGCGGTGGAATACGGTACACACTTGTGAATGATTTGATCATTTACAAGCACAGGATATTTCTGATTCCCGGTTCTGAGGTGAAGAACATGGTTATGCGAGCCTTTCATGATATCCCCACAGCAGGACATCCCGGTTACTTCAAGACTTACAGGCAGATACGGGAGAGGTTTACGTGGAAAGGTCTCAAGAGAGATGTTCTTCAGTATGTGCGTGAGTGCCCCGTTTGTCAGCAGAACAAGCAGGAGAATACTCACCCGGCAGGTTTACTACAGCCACTTCCGATTCACGGCGGGGAAGTGGGAATACTGTCGATGGATTTTATCACGGGCTTGCCTAAAGCCCAGGGGCGTGATTGCATATACGTGGTTGTGGATCGGCTTACGAAGTATGCCCACTTCTTTCCGATCACCACGACTCACACAGCTACACAGGTGGCAGAGGTGTTCTTTCGAGAGATATTCGGACTTCATGGGTTGCCTCGGAGCATCGTCAGTGATAGAGATAGCCGGTTCCTGAGTAACTTCTGGCAGGAGGTCTTCAGGCTTTGCGGGACCGAGCTTACGCCGAGCACCAGTTACCATCCGCAGACAGATGGGCAGACAGAGATAGTTAATAAGTGGGTGGAGGATATCGGGAACTACATAAAAGCGAGGGCAGTGGGTCAAATGGATACATTTGTGTGGTATTGCTACAGCTTCGACATTCCATATGACCATTCGGATGTCACCTTCAATGGCTATATGGGTATGGTAGAGTTTCCTTGATGTTATTGAGCGGCAGGTAGAGTGCGAGTCACCGGGAGGTTAGTTCGCGAGTCGAGTTACTGAGGGCTCTCAAGGAGAATATTGCAAAGGCAGATCAGCCGGAAGTAATATCTGCGAGATCGAGAGAAGGGCGGAGGCATTTGAGGTTAATTTGATATGGTTTACCTCGTAGCCCGGCCCTACCGTCGATCCACTCTTAGAGATGGAGTCGAGCTTAAGCGGCTATTCACGGTCCTTTCAGGATCGAGGAGAGTTGGCGAGGTGACTTACGAGCTTGAGCTTCCAGCTGAGAGCAGGGTACACAACGTATTTCATGTGTCACGCCTCAAGAAGGCGTTGGGTCATCGTGTTGTACCATCTGCAGTGTTACCACCCTTAGATGATGAGGGTAAGTTGATTCTAGTACCTGAGTCCATCCTGGAGGATAGGGAGAGGCAGTTGCGTAGGAGGACTATCGGGGAATATTTGGTGAAATGGAGAGATTTACCAACGGAGGATGCTACATGGGAGAGCGAGGAGATTTTGCAGCATCCGGAGTTGAGATTGCTTGAGGACAAGCAATTTCAGGAGGGGCGGACTATCATGTCCCCTTCGATGACATCTCAGACGGATTGGCTATCATCACGACCCTACGTGGGCGATGGGTGGATAGAGGTCGCCGAACTTAGCTCGGCAGTCAGTGAGGGATTGATCAGTTGTCTTTTCGTTGGCTCAATCAGAGACATTTTGCAGAATTGCTATTTTTAGCAGTTCTTGGCAGGCAGTGTGGGACCACTGCTATTTTTAGCAGTCGGCTGTGGCGGCATCAGGATTCACTCCAGCGTCTGTCAGCATCAGACGGATCAGTAAACGGGTTAGAAACAAGTGAGATATTAATATTTGATCGTATTGATTAAATATTAATTAATTAAGATTTATAATATAAAGTTATAATTTAATATTATAACTTAAGTGAATTCCTTGAGGGGTGCGCCATCATGAAGGAAGGGGCCAGTTGATATTTTAATTAATAATTAAATATTCAGAGGAGAACTATGGAGAAGTGAAAATATTAAAAGATGAATATTTCATTAAAACCCTATTTTCAAGGGAATCGCACTTTTGAGTGTATTTGAGGGTTTGCCTTGGGAATTGAGCCCATTATGAGATTATTGAATTTGATATTGATCAATTTTTGGTCTGAGCCTGAGACTTAGGGTTTCACGTTCGATTCCTTGGAGAGCGAGCCATCTCCAGCGGAAAGCAGTTCAGAGAGTGTGCAATATCACTCGATTTATTGCCTACAGAGGTTTTCTTACTCAGAGAAAACTACAGAGCTTCAGAGTTTACTATTAATCAGAGGTTTCCTTCAGTATTTGTTTCCAGAGATCAGTCATTGGCTGGGGCGCACCATATTCAGAGTCTTAGACATCAACCTTGAGGAGGCCGTACAAATTAAAAGACTATTTCTGCCAGGCCGTACTTCTGACAGGGCCGTACCATTGTCCCTGGGCCGTACTCTTCAAATTAAAATAAACGCCTTCTTCTGAGATCTCCAGTTTGCTTCAAAGTGGGCGCCAATACCATTTGATCCATTTGTGCATGCCAGAAAGAGGGAAAGAGACCATATTTATTTCTGCCGTACTGATTTGTACCTTCAGCCGTACCAGCAAATCAGGTTCTTTTCATAATAAAAATTCATTATTTGTCTTGCATGTTGTCAGATCATTTGTATATGCAGGATATTTGATGAATAAAAGAGACGCCTTCAATCTAGTTTGTATTTGCTATACTTATTGAAGATCTATCAATTTTATAGAATTTATTATTATTTTCTGTCAAAGCCGTACTGTTCATAAATGCATTGAAAAATCCAAAATTACAAAAAAACCACAAAACTTCAGAAAAACGTCAGAAAACTAAAAATATCAATCAGAGCAGTGTTAGAGGGAAACCTAGGGTTTCTACAAATCGTCCAACTTTACTTCAGCAACTTGCTCTTTTTAAAATTCGTATTTCAGCAACTTCAGACTTAGATTTTCAGACTTCAGCTTCGACAACTCACTTCAAGTCGTATTTCTTCAATAACTTCAGCTTCAGCAATTCTCTTCAACACTCAACTCAGTCACTCATTGCAACTTCAATCTCAGAGCAAATTCGAATGTCTTCAGCTGGTGAAGAAGAATGAATAAACTCTCAATTTTTATAGCCAAATCGAATTCTAGAAGGAGGCTAAGTTTAGCCAGTGCATTAAGTCTCCACTACTTCTCAGCAGGAATTCGAATTTCCCTCCTTTGACAATTTTAACACTTGTCTCCTGACGCCTGGAATCTTGACCTTCTAGAATTTCAAAGAATTTAACTTGACTGGCGTACTTAGCATTTTTAATTCACTTTGAAAATACTTCAAATTCACTCTTTGAGAATTTAAATTTTACCAGCTGAAGCTCTGTCATTTAAATTTGTATTCACCTCTGACTCTGGAAGATTTATCTTACGAAGAATTCAATCAAAATCATCTAGGCAAACAATTTCAAATTCATTGTCTGGAAATTTTTTATCTTGAAAACACATTTTATTCACTTTGCCCTAGAAAATTTCAAATTTCTTTACGAAAATTCGTTATTTCGAGTGACGATCAAATTCTCCATCCTGAAGGCCTTGGAAAAGTGCAGAAGACTTTAAAATCAACTCCTTGTCGAAGATCTTCAATACCCAGAAGAAAATTTTCCTCAGAATGCGTCAAATTCATGGGTATACAACGAACAGGTTCATTTAATTTTTCTTGAATTTTGAACCTTAGAAAAAATTATTTTCAACAAATTTATTTCAGTTCTTTGTTCCTGTGAGTATCTTGTTGCTCTGACTTGAAAACTTTTAATCACCCTTGCGATGTTGGCATCCTCTGTCTTTTCACTGGCAAATTTATTCATGTCTTAACTAATTTCATCATCTTCCCTTAGACTTAGGCGTTTTTCCTAGAGGGTGAAATTTTTGTGCCTTAGAGAATTTTAAATCACTTAGCACATTTTGAATTTTGCCCTAGAAAATTTTCATTCACTTCAATCATCTTGCCTGTGGTGAGGAATTCTTTATCAACTCTCTTAGATAATTTTCTCCATTGCCTTGGGCCTATTTTACATTTCATGAGGAATATATTTCTTTTTTTAAAATTCCAACACCTAGCATATTTATCATTCACATCACCTCATAGGCTTAGTATTTCCAACGCCTAGCAACATTTATTCTTTATTCATAGCAACTTGGGTGCATATCACACAGGCAGGAGGATGAACTTCATTTCAACGCCTTAGCAATATTTTATCACCACCTTGCACTTTGGGCGCAATTGGCATAGTGAGGTGGATAAACTTCCAACGCTTTGACCTTCCTCTTTAAATTACCTTCACCTTGGCGCATCTCATGGGCAAGAGGATTTCACCTTACCTTGTTTACCACTTTTTACCCCACACTCACTCTTCACTTGGCGCATTCAAAGGGGAGAGAGGAAAGTCAACATCTTTTGTCTTCTACCTAGCTTGCATGGCGCATTTGAGGGGGTGAGAGGGATGGGCGCATTTCCTATGTTTAGAAGGATGAAACTTTCAACACCATCTTTGACCTTTGACTTCCTTTTGAACTTGAGCGCATTTGAGCATAGGAGGAGGATAAAGTTTTTACACTTAGAATTTTTTTATGTTTCTTCATCCTTGAGGGCGCATTTAGGGGTGGCAGGAGGATATTCCAATACTTAGAAAATTTTCTCATCATCTTGCTTGTGAGGAGGGCGCATTTGGCCTAGGCAGGAGGATAAACATCAAACTTAGAATTTTTTTATGCTTCTTTATCCTTCCTTGGGCGCATCTGGGGGGGTCTGCAGGATAAACTCCAACACTTAAACATTTTTCTTGACTTCCAGCTGAAGATGGGCGCATTTGCTAGGTCCTGCAGGATGAAACTCAAACTTAGAAATATTTTCATCACATGCCTCTGAGGAGGGCGCATTTTGGGGTAGCTGCAGGATGAGACTCATGCCTTAGGATTTTTCTTTCCTTCTGCTAGTGTCTCTGTGTCCTACTATTTATAGCAAGTCTTCAATTTTCACACTTCTGAAGCTCGGATCAATTTGAAATTTTAAGCACAGGATCTTCATGACCTTGTCAACCTGTTCATACTGCCATCTTGAGCTAGCCTGCTAAAAATAGCACATTTCAGAAGGTGGTTTACTATTTATAGTAACTGCTCATTTTTGAGACCTCCACAGCTCTGTTTGACTTGAAATTAGAATGACATGCTCCTCATCGGGTGACCTGCCCATTGACACTGGCGCTTGCTGCTGGTTTACTATTTTTAGCCAGTTCCTGGAACGCCTTACTATAAATAGTAAGTGCTCTGTTTGCCTTCAAATTTTACCGGTGGATAGCTCGAAAGATGCTGAACGCAGTGGGATACACCGGTTTTCGAAAATTCTGACTTTTTACCCCTCTTTTTGGGTCCCGAAGCTGGAAACCCTAATTTGACTTGCATGTATATTAAACGACCTTCGTTTGACCTCGTTTTTGTTGCACTTCACCCTGTTTGTGGTTCTGATGCGCTGGGCAGCTACCGGAATGGAACTGCTAAAAATAGTAAGTCACTGAATTCTGATCATCGTGCTTTACATGTCACACCACTGCGAAGCTCTCGAAAAACCCATAAAGAATCATCAGACATGCAAAGAAAACCCTGACATGCAAACCCTAAAAATAGCCTCTGAAGGCTGAACTCTGAAAGTAGTTATGTCTCTTTGCATGTTATATCGTTGCGTAGGTTTCTGAAAACCCAGAAGGAATCCCAAGACATGCATTGAAGAACTTCACATATAAACCTTAAAATTTGCTCTGGAAGCTGAACTGCTAAAAATAGTAAGTTGTCTGTTTCAGCTCAAATTTTGCCAGTGAGTAGCTTGATGTGTTTTGGATGCAGTGTGACTGTCGAAACTTCAAGAATGCTGAAGGAACGCTCTGAATTGCACACTTACTAAAAATAGTAAGTTGCCAGAAACTGATGAAATTTAGCTGGAACCCTACTGGAAGCATACTGACTGCAACGCCAAGGCTAGATTTCAACTTGATTACTTCATTTGATTTTAAATTGGTTGGAGAGTTCAAAACCCTAATTCTCAGACTTAGCCAAAATTTCAGTTCAAGCTCAAAGACGGGCACATCCCAGAAAGGCAAACAGCAGAAAAGGGACAGAAAGAGAGAGAGATAGACAACAGGAAAACTAACTAAAATCAAGCCAAAAGTTCGAAACGAAGCAAAAATTAGGGGGTGCCCATTTGCAATGGGGCGATGTGTGAAAAGGTCACAACAAGAAGGAAATTAGGGCAACCAAGTTTGAATTGACTTTCCCTCCAAAACCCCATGCCCCCTTGATGAGCCTTTTTTAATTTATTTTAATTTCCTTATGCCTCCCTTAGACTAGGCGTCCACTTTTGGAGGTTTATAAGTTGGCTTTTTAAAAACAACTTTATTCTCACCTTTTCTTAGGCGTGAGACAAGGTCCTTTTTTGATGAACACAAGACCCTCATTTAAGTTATAAAGTAACTTAATAACATAACCTATGTGACGGAAAATATAAATATTAATTTGATTAACCTTAGAACTCACCAATGCCTAAAATAGAAAATATTACACTGTTGGAGAAATAGAGGCCGAAACTAGCTGCCAAAAATACACTTACTAAAAATAACAATTGCTAAAATAGTACGCGTTACCAAACATTGAATTGACACAATCGGAGACACATTGTGACTTACTATGAATAGTAAGTACTAAAAAGCGACCACTGCTATAAATAGTAACCCCTGCCAGAAATTATTGGAAGCCACCATAGATCCCAACATAGGCTTTGAGTCCCCTAACCAACTCCACTTAGCCTATGGGAACCCAGGAATAGACTAATGGAACTCTCCAATTGATCAGGTGCAAGAAGGGGACATTACATTTCATCACCGTAGCCAAACTTCTCCAAGAGGGTTTTTGTCCTCAGGAAGGCTGAGATGAACCAAGTCCAATCTCCAGAACCCCAAGGGTTTTCAAACAAAGAGATAATAAGCTTCATAATCCAAATGAGCCCCTCAAATGCCTTTTTATACTTTTTCCATCAAGCTCTCCAAAAGGTTTTATTTTTAAAATTCACTTTTTAATTAAACCTCCATCTTAGCTCTTAAAAGGATCTTTTAATTAAAATAAACATAATTTGACACATAGGGTCCTTGTGTTATGCATCCATGATTTAAAACGTTTCATCTCGGTTCCTATGAACTATAACACTAAGGTGCTTTTAAAACATTTTAAATAATATGTAGCGACCTTAGTAAAATAATTAAATAGAGTCATTAATACACCCATTTTGCGGAAACTACTAGAATGCATCAGAATCGAAAACTAATTGCATTGGAGTGATCCCAATGAAGAATAATGATAAATAGAGTTGACTGGGTGAATTACTATAAATAGACACCCTCTCCAAGAATCTTGGAGAGCACACCAAAAGTTGGAAATGACCCTGGAAAGTGGCATGAGTCCTCCAAACCTCTTGAGCTCATTGAAATCATCAAATAGCTCCTCTAATCATGTTGACACACATCCACAAGGTTAGTGCCAACTACACTACAAGGGAATTTGAAAATGGGGACATTATAGTCCACCCTCCCCAAAGATTGCTTGTCCTCAAGCAATGCCAAACCTGCATCTTGCAAAATACCATGAAATGACAAGTATCTCCATACAATCAAATGTCCTGTGACCACACAAGTTCTCAACTTGTGGTTGCAACTCCCAAGAACATGAAGAATACCTTGCAAAGTGAGCTCCGGTGGCAGAAGCCATACACACTCAAACTCAACTCGGCCCCATCCTCCAAAAAAAAT
>VDFB02184263.1:0-13258 GCA_007258455.2 Sequoia sempervirens
AATTATGAAAAACATGAGCCACAAGATCAAACATTGAACAAAGACACCTTCCATGCAAGAGAGCTGCAAATAATAATATGCGGTATTTCTTAATAAGAAAAAACTATAGAATGAACCTCAAGAATATTCAAGGAAAACAAGAGCCCTCAAAGGTTGATAGTTCTATCAAAAGGCATCAAAGGCATGATAATACAATGAGGGTTGAGTTTTATATAGGAGCAACCCTAAATGATAAAGGGATTAGATCATGACAAGTGTCAATATAACATGTGATGAGACAAAATGATCCAATATTAGCTCTCTAGTTAACATAGAAAATCACTCATAAGTTTAGCTTAAATGCATGAGAGTAAGTTAGAATAATAATCAATCAAAGATTAATTAATTATTAGCTAATGTATGATTACTCTTACACACATAAATGGATTTAGGTCTTATATTAATTTTCAAATGAAGGAATACATAAAAGTATTAAAATATCTTACTCAAACATAATTTTGAATTCTTAGTTGGAAACTCATATTGGGCATGTGCATGTAAATGGGAGACCAAAAAGGGGTTTTCAGTGGCCACTTTTTTACTAAAAGCAGTAAAAACTAATCTTGGAAGAGAAATTAAAAATATTTATGCGTTGAAGATGTAACAAGAACAAGAGTTTTAGTTCTCTAGATCTTCTTTCTAAACTACTTGTTTAAAAATTGGTGGAGATTAAGGGGTTCAAATAGGGTAGCCCACAAAGTGCTTCTAATTTTTGTTAGAAAAATATAACATAGAGTTTGGTGTGCTACTAAAATGTTCTTTTTTTAATATTTCAAAAATTATTTCAATGGAAAATTAGCTAACACCATATAATTTATGCCTATTTTTTAATGAATATATGTTTTTTTACTAATTTTCAAAATAGGCACATCTTGAAAAAATGAAAAATTGAGTCTTTGTTCATTCCTTTGTTGGAGAGTCTTTAGTTTCTAGACTATGAGTTTTATGTGATCACAATAGCCATAGGTCATAAAATATGAAAATCAATTGAAGATGAATTTCTCCTCTTTTAGGTAAAAGGGGTTTTATTTTGAAATTTACAAAGAAGAATGGAATGACCTAGTGATATGATCTTCGATAAGTAAAGGTACATATACTTCTAACATGTATAGATTACAACCTAAAACAATTATTGTAGTTAGTAGCTACAAAGTTGTGATTCCCTTAACACAAAAGAGAGTTGTGATATGCCTTTACTTCTAGTTAATTGTTGCACCTCGTTGGGTAGTAGGTAGTTATACCTCCTCACAATGCCAAGTTATTAGTTGCAAAGGTTATTTAAAATCATTAGTCACAAATTAGATTTGGAAACTTTAATGTGGGCACCAACATTGAGGTAGAACTTGGGTTGTTAGATAAATTGTAAGTTCTTTAGCTCACTTGAATAGTTTCATAACCCTCTCACCATAGCATTGAACCTGTTATATAAGTAGTTTGAGAAGGTGATTAGAAACACCATTTACCCCTATGCCACTACAAATAGCATCAAAATATAGAACAACTCTAAGGAAACAAATGAATTGAACTACCAACAATGAGAAAAAATATCTATTAGCCATTGCTTCCTTGATTATTAAGTTGTAGTCATCCTGTTCACACCTTATTGTCTCCATTCATTGGAACAAAACTTCAATATAGTTCAAAGGTAGTTGGAGAGTGACATGACCAAGGAATTAACAATTGACTTAATGTTTAGTATGCTTACCACCTGCACAATAACATCTCTTTTCAGTTCTAAACATATAACACATGATGGCTCACTTGTCCAAAGGGAAAGTAAATAAAAGATTTTAATTAAAATAATAGGAAAGGCCTCCCCAAACTGTACTACTTTACCATATATAATTAAATCAACATTCTTTAACCCTTATCTTACATACAGCTATTACAGAAGTCATGTTTTGGAATTAAAAAATTACTATGATATGGATAAACTAGTATCAAGCTAAATGATCCTATCCATTAATAAGAGGAAGTTTAAGCATTAATCTCACAAAATATACCCCAAAACATTAGTGAGCTTCCTAATGTGAATGGATTTGTCATCACATCAAGCTACATGTCAAGTTTGGTGAAAAACTTTGGTAATAGAAAAGATTCTTGATAATTGAGAACCATACTTAGATGGAGGTTATAATTCTCCTCAAGTATTGTACCTTGAAGGGGGGGTACCCTTGTGTTACTTTTATTAAGATCTCTCTACTTCCATTGAGTGTGCTATATATACATGAAATATTCAACATTGAACTACCCTTAAGATCTAAAAACTATAACAAGGATATATTGCCTAATCCTCCACAATGAATCTATTGCTTACCAAAAAATCCTCTTGATCTTTCATAAGACAAAATTTGTTTCACCTTTAATTCTTGAGAGGTTGAGCCAAATGTAGCTAGAATTCCCAATATTTTTTGGGCTAGAGATGACCAAAGTGTGAACCTACGAGATACTTGAGAAGTGATAAGTAGTCATTATACTGTTTCCAATGATAGATGACCAGGCTATTGCTAGGGATTGGTTGACATTCACTTGGTTCATAGAGGTGATTAATTTTCAAGGGCTACCCTAGTTATGCTACATGAAGGGTTGTGCAAGCAGTTACTTTTGAAAACAAGGTGAAAGAAAGCTACAATATGAACTTATGCAAGTTTACATCTCAAAATCAAATTACCAATTGGAATTTAAACATGTGATACATAATATAAAAATCAACAAATAAAATGTGACACAGTTCACGTGGGAAACCCTTTAAAGAAAAACTCCACTCAAGAAAAGAGGGCAAGTATATTATTAATCATCGAATGAGAGTGCACAATAATACACTTCACTATTGATATTTGATCAACCTGACAACACCCTATTACCTGCAAGAACTCAACATGAAACTACCATCTCATGGCTCCAATTTATAGAAATTGTGGGATGTCAAACCATGAATGGTAAACCAAAGCAAGAGGTACAAAACCACCTACAATAACCCACACCCCTCTTCATGGACAACCAAAAGCCATAATAAAATATTAAATGGAATTACAAGATTCCCATATGGATGCCTAGCCCATAGCCTATCCAACTCCTGACTTTCCATATACTTCGATGACCTTTCCGCTCCCTGATGGAACACCAACATACACCTCTTTCTCTCCAATCTTGGGCGCCCCATCCAAGACCTTTCATCTTCCATTTTGGACACCTAGGAAAGATGTCTTATCCATTTTTGATGTGTAACCTCCACCATGTTATGAAAAGGTGTGTTGTCCACCTTGCATAATGTTATTAATATAATATTTATTTATTTATTATGTGGTGCACCTAGGGGATCTAGGGATAAGTGCATCATGCAGGTCTAGCATTCTTGGGGCCACTTTATGTGTTGTATGTAACATTGGTTTAAATATTTAATGTGGGGTTGCACATGAGAATAATATTTAATATTGTGAAAATTTAGTACTAATATTAAATGAGGGGTTAATGGTTTTGTAAGCTCATAGTATCAATCACATGGTCTTATGTAATACCACTTGGTGGTTTTGTGTGAACTTGTTTCTATAAAATTAAACACATGGGTAGTTGTCTAAGGTTGGATAGTTGGCTTGTTGGCTATTTCGGCTAAAGGGTTGAGAGCATTTCTTATTAGCATTTTTGAGGGTTGAAGCATGGCATGGGATGTGTGGTTACATGCTTCTTCACAAGGAGTTCTTGTTGAGGGATTGATGTTTCAAAGGTATTCATGTATGACATTGAAGATGTATTGTTATGTTTATTGTTGAATAATAAATGAGTGATGGATGCTTTTGGAGGGTTGGATTTTCCCTCTTGAGCATTTTCTTAGGATATATCTTGTGTCATCTTTGATGGTATGTTGTTTATTCTTTTGCATATGGATTCTGAATACTTGTTTGCATATATTTCTCTATTTGGTTTATGTGAAAATTATCTTGGGTGGATGTATATTTCCTTTCATTTGGTAACAAAGCCATGGTTGTAGTTTGTATAACCTTTGTTGGAGTAGATCTAGTGCATAGTTAATCTAGGTTTTTCATGGAAAGAATAAATATATTACAATATATGATGGGTTTATGCATGTGTTTTTATAGATTTGGGGTTTTGAGGTTGTAGATTGTGGTTATTTTTGCAAATTTGACTTTATGAATCTTTGTTGGAAAAAGGGTTTTTTATGGATGTTCATCATGAGGGTTTTGTAGGGTAAATGTTGCAAATGACCCCTTGAGACAAAAAATAGACCCACCATTAGATCCAAGAGGTCTAAGACATGAAGATGACATAAAATTCAGCCTATTTTGGTCACTATGAAAAATGCAATTTTTTTTGACCCCTGCCTAGTTTGGTCGTACAACCGTCAATTTGCAAAAAAAAAACCTAAAATAACAATTTCTTGCAAAAATAAATTTATTAAAAATCCCATGACTAATTTTTTTTTTTAAATAAAAAATAAAAAATAAGTTGTGGGGGTTCTGCAGACCCCCCTGCACAACGTGGTACATAGGGTACCTTGTGACACCACTGACAACAATACCATTAGGGTACCACTGTCAGTACCCTACCTATCGGCTGCCAACGAGCAGTCCCATCAAGCGGGCCCAACCAGCCATAAAAAAATTTTGTTGCCCTTAATAAAAATTTAACCACCAACTTTATTTTATCCCTCAAGGCATTAGATTCGCTAGTGGAATGGTTAGGCACTCGATGGTATACACATAAAAAAATGTTTTTCATCATGCTTATGAAATTTCTTGTGTGTAGGAGGAAGAGTAATCAAGCAGACTTTGAGAAGCCTCAACAAGATATATTCTTGCTTAGACAAAGAATAAGGAGCAGGTTGCAAACCTTTCTCTTGTGGAGAAAAGTTTGACTGCTCACAAGAAGAAGGCACGAAGGTATCAGATAGTGGAGGATCTACATGGAGAGTATTGTTCTGGAAAAGGGGATCATACTCCTCTATGAGATCGCCATCATCTTTCTTAATAGGATTACCAACATTAACCTCTTTAATAGAAGTGCAATCATCTTCCTCAAAAGGAGGAGGATTGACATTGAGGATATTACAACTATTGCTCACATTACCCGCGATACAAAAGAGTAACCATCTTCGATGGTGGGTTTGGATAATGTTATCGAAAAGCTTAAGTGGATCAGGTCGACTTTACATTCCCCAGCATAGGGTTCTATAAAGTCTAAATAACTCCAATCATAACCAAGAGATGCATTCTTTTGAGAAGGAGCAGACTTAATATTCCTTGCCTCAGAAGGATCTTCTTCAAGGACATCTATCTTAAGAGTATTCCTTTGTAGTAGGTATAGCTGGAGTAAACATCGACGCATTGGAAGACACTGAAGGAATAAGAATAGGCACAATGTAAACCTGAGCAACAACTACCATTTCACATAAGTGCATAGCCTTGGGTTAGCCTTGACTATGACTACTAGATTATTGCAAATGAACTTAATAGATTTATGCAAGGTAGAGGAGACTGCACCCATAACATGAATCCACAGTCTACCAAGAAGAAGGTTATATAGTAATTTTTTTGGCATAACATATACAAGGGTAGGTATAGTAACGGGTCCCAACCTAAAAGGAAAGACTATCATGCCCAGGGCTTGTCAACCAACATTATCAAACCCACGAACAACAACAAAAGAAGCATTAAGAGAAGATGAATCAATATTAATTTTAGGCAATAGATCAATGCTACATACATTGAGTGTTGAACCAACATCAATGAGAGTATGTCTAATGCCAATATTATTACTATTAACTATGATCATTAGAGGGTTCACTTGATTCTGTACTTCTAAAGGCAAGAGTTCTTGTGGATAGAACGTAATATTTGGAAAATTTGCACAAATATGAGCTATCAATGCATCAACATTTGTCAACCTAGTGGAAGAAGGAAAGAGGATCTTTTGCAAGGCTTCTTGAAGCATACCTTGATAAACCAGAGTAGACTGAAGCAAGTCCCACAGTGAGATCTTAGCCAGAGTAACTTGGAATTGCTCGACAAGATCATAATCATGGATGCTTTAGTTGTAGGTTTAGGAGCTTGAAGAAGGCTTGGTTGTTTATTTTATTTTCTCATAAGCATGGGTGACCACTCTATAAAAGGGAGCCTTAAAAAGATCAGAGAGTCACTATCAAATGGAATGCCATTAATAGAAGAAACCCTTTTAGGAGAAGGACTATCTGGAGTTAGGTAAATGATTGGTCTCTTAGGCCTTCGAGGGGCAGCAGAGACATAGATTACATTTATAGAATCATCACACCTAGTGGAATAATTATTTGAAGAAACATTCTCAACATCGATCGAGGGAGGATCAAATGTGGAAGGAGGTTCATCATTCACTAATGCATCATCTCTAGAAGAGAGTGCATCGGAACAAAGATGAGATTCATCATTCACTAGTGCAACGTCTCTAGGAGAGAGTGCATTGGAATGAAAGAGAGATTCATCATCCATGAATGCATCATTTACAAAAGAGAATGGATTGGAATGAATAGAATGTAGAGTAACATTAAGAAAGGTATCAATGATTTCATCTTCTTGCAACAAAATATCCTCTAAAGCAAGAGGACTTTCGTGAGAAGGATCAAAGATATCAAGTGGCATAGGCAAAGCCAAGTCACCATCACATGCATGAAATGGAACATCATTAAAACTTTGAACAAAATTAGATACTGAACTAATAAAAGAATATATCAAATTCATTTTGGTGAAAAAACTAAGAAAAACTAAGAATCTAGATTTTCTAATTTTTTCAGTATTTTCTAGGTTCTAGTAATTTGCATTTTCAGAAGTCTTCGAGCAAAATTTGAGGTCCAGGGCTCCCCAAAATTTATAAGTTATGCATTTTAGGCCTAAACTACTTAGGAGACCTTTCCAATGGTGCAAACGCTCAATTCTAAGCACCGAAGTCAAAGTTATGACCCCACCAAGTAGGTAAATAAAATTCCTGATTTTTAAAAATACCTCACGCCAGTTCACTAAAATGTAGAGAAGTAGATTCACTACCACAAGTTCTCTCTTCATTTAGAGCCTCATGGGGAGAACTGCTCCCAAAACTACCCTCAGAACAATGCAAAGTTCTGAGAATCGAAAGAGTAGGTCACAAAGATTCTTTTGGACAACCGACAAGCTCTGCACAAAGGATCTAATGTGGAATAAGGATGACAAGGTGGCACGTTGGCATCTCGTATGGACCAAAAAGTGAGTTTATCACAAAAATTGACAAAGTGGCTACTTCTATTCTAATTGCTAAGAAATCTTGGAATGTGAGAAAACAACAGAATATTACAAAACTAGAATAGAAGTGAAGTAAAAATGATAAAGATAAAGAGAGACAGAAGGGGAATGCTTACAACCACGCAAGTGATGAAACCTCTATCATGTGAATGTCTTCAAAACCTACATGCCTAAAATCTAGAGAAAGTGTTGGGGCTATATAGGGGTTTTCCTTAGTCAAATCCCCGTTTTGGTGTTCCTACCTCCACAGACAGCCAGATAGATAGAGAGAAATGGACAAAGTGTGTGGTGAAAGAAAAACCTTTTTTAGGAGTAGAACCAACACCACCAAGTATGAGTGATAAAAGCAATGCCCATTCGAGGAGGAGAACCAATATCACAAAATGTGAGTGATAAAGTAATCCTTTCGAGGAGGAGAACTTGTATCATGAAGTAAGGATGCAAATGACAGGGGATATGAAAAATCTAAAGATGCTCACAAGCATGAAGTGAAGGAGATGAAGCAATGAGGCTTAAGGAATCCAAAGAGGGAGACAAAGGGAGCTGCAAGAGCCAAGAGTGCTATGGAGGGAGCTGTGAGAGCTTTAGAGAATGTTGTTGTAACAAGCAATGGATCCGTGCAAGCAAAATAACAAGAGCAAGAGAGGATGAAAAGGCAGGAGCGAAAGTTAGAGAGAAGTCAGAAGTAGTGGGGGATCCAAAATGAATTGAAGAGAGCATTTAAGGAAGCTGAAAAAGAAGCCCCGAAATAAGCATAAAGGCACTGAAAGCCATACCACTCCACCGTGAGGAGGAAAAAAGCGGCAAACATGCTCGAACAGCTTGTTTGAGTGTTGAAACATTGCAGGAAGTTAGCACAAAGGTGTGTGGATTATCCAAGAGCGCACTAGTATCTGGACACATCATGTGCGTTGCCAAACAACGCGAAATAGAAGAAGCACAAAGTTTGATGTAAAGCTGATGCGCAAAGGGTAGCTGCTGAAAAGGGGTGTTGGAGCAACCTGAGAGGGGAAAAAGGCTGATGTAGGGGCTAAAATGAGCCTACACTAGATGCTAAGGGAGTGGACACTAAATTGGATGCAAGAATGTATGTGAAATTGCAAGGGTTGAAATTTTAGAACATTACAAATATATCTTTGATTATAAGAAACCATAGAGAAGCTTCTAAGTTGGTGATATGGTTCTCTTATGGTGTGCCAAATCAAAATAAAGGGGAAAGCAAGGGAATTTTTATCCTTTATGGCTTGGGCCATATAAAATTGCTAACTACTAAGAGGCGTGATCTCAATCTATATCATCTCATAGACTTGGCTAGAGAACTCATGGAGATGAATGTCCATGGTTAGCATATTAAGCATTACTCTTCATAAGTAATGAGGCATTTTTACTTGTGAGTGCATGTCATATTTCTTTTGCGTTTCACCAAGTGTCGCGTGATCCCCTATTTTTCAATATGACAGCGAGTGTTTGTCTTGATCCCCATTATGTTTCTATTTATGTAGCCCCTCCCAAATAATTCTTATGAATTCTTGTTTTTCATACAAGAGACACATGTCCCAAACAAGAGCCATTATTGGGACCCCATCAAAAAATTATAAAAATTCATCTGATGCTTGACTCATTTTATAATTTTCCCCAAGTAATAGTCATTACAAAAAATATTTGGCGTATTTTAATTTTTATTAAACTAAGACGTGTATATTTAATTTAATACTTAATGAAGATTTTGACACCTAATGGATTGTAGAAGGGCGAATTGTGATTTTGGTTTTCATATTTTTTATTTGTCCTTGGGATCTATGTCAAGTGGGACAAAGACACAAGCAATCATGTTTAATCAATTGTGATAGTGTTCATATGATCATGAAATATTATATGCTTACTACGTTGTTGTCCCATGTGATCATGGTGATATCCTTTTTACTTCTACAACTCAAGTACTTGCAGTGAAAATCCATAATAATTTCAAATAAGGTAGTGTTGAAAGAACCTTTGGAGATTTTTTATACTACGGTGTGGAAGTGTCTAACTTCCCCTTTATGCTTTAATCATTTTCCACTAAGATTTTAAATAATTTCTTGATTGAGTTTCTTAGAAGATGTGGAACGTGTGGATCCTAAGTGGAGATGTGTGTATTTTTGTGTGTTTTTTGTTATTGTTTGTAGATTTTGATATACTGTTATGTTTGCTTGTTGTGCCCCTATAATTCATTCTTTAATCCTTTATATTATTAAGTATAATCAATTCATTAATGATTGTATGAACATGGGATAATATTTGCACATTGTGAGATGGAAAATTAGAAGTGGAAAGGAGAAAATCATATTTTGAATTTTTTAGATGTGATCATGTGCAGTCCCATTTGAAGGAGAAGACTAGAAGCACAATAGTACCTATGGTGATAGAAAGTCAAGGATCAAAACCATAAAGAATTACTTAAATGTTAAAAAGGGATTTTTGACATGACATGTAGTTTTAGAGATGATAATATAGAAAACTATCAAAATAAAAAATACTCATGCTTGAAAAAATAAATATATTTCAAATAAGTTAATAAAATACAAAATATTTTTTATCTACAAAATTACATGTATTTCTCAAAATAAAAATATTCTAAAAAAATTAAAAAATCATACAAAATAACTTGATACTAATATAAAATCTATCACATTAATCAAAACTCCAAATTCTAATAATAATTTTTAACATTAATAATAACATTCTTTTATCAAAACAAAATGCTATAATAACTAGTTTAATTTAATTATTCTAATTTATTATTATAATATAAGAAATTAAAAATATATATTTTTGAATATTTATATTCAACTTTAAACCTCTCTATATAAATTGAGAATCTATCCTCAACTCCTTAACTAAAATGATTAATACTCAAATTTATTTCAAATATTAAAATCATGTACAATTATGACGATCCTTGTAATTCATTCATCTTGTCGTTTGTTATCATTAATATAATAATGTGACACAATCATTAAGATTGCAAATTGGCATATTGAACCTTTTTTCTTTCAACTTATAGTCATTATGTCAAGTAGTACTTAGTTAAAAATAATTATTTTGGCTTTGAAAATCAAGCTTATCTTCTTTCACAATCATTAAGGTGTTTTAATCTTCTTTTAGTTGTATGTTCTTTATTATCTTTTTCTTTACCTTGTGATGAGGCAATTATGGTCACATTATTATAAGTAATTTCTCTCTCATGTAACTGGATTATCTCATAATTATGTTTTACTTTATTTGTAAGTTGTTTGGTTGACAAAGAATTCACTAGGAATAAAATATGGTTTAATGTATTTGGTAGAATATATATTCTAATAAATAAGTCAAAGTATTTTTGTATTTTTTTATTTTTTTTAGATTGCAAGAATCAGACGGGTATCTGTCACCCTATAAGCTATAGTGCGCTTGATAAACTTTTTTCACGTGACCGGTGACGCTGGCTCGACACACCCTCTGGTACCACGAGGATGATGGGGAGACTAGACCTCGTGACCTCTTGCCTGCATTAGGATGCTTTAGCCAGTCGAGCTAGGCCTACCACCCCAAATAAGTCTAAGTATTTATAGCTAAAGAATTATTTTAAATATTTTGTAAAGGAAAATTATTTTTCTATGGTAATATACAATCTAGACGAGCATAATGATAAGATTTGTGGACTATAACTTTCTTAATATTACAATAATTAAAAGCAAAACTATATATATATATAACTTTATGATCAAAGATTGAAAAGTCTAATTTGGGACAAAAATTCGATATATTTCAAGATCTAAAATAGAATGTCTCTATGCATATTCTATCTTGAAATCATAATATGTGTTTTCTTTGTAGAGTATCAAGTATATGATCTTTGTTGGAAATTTCTTCCATATGTAGGCTTGATTTGGTTTTCCATGTAACTCTATTTTTTTGTGTTTTCTCTACTTTTTCTATCTTTTTTTATCTCGAGGGTGTGGAAATATTTACAAATACCTTCGGAGTTTTAATGTTAGTGTTGCAAGAGGACACATCCTCCTAAGTCAACCCTATAAAACTTGAGTAGGTGATCAAAAACAACACTCTTTAGTCACGAATATGCTCCTAGAATCATTATACAAATCTAGATTCCTTTTATTGCACCATTTGAAATGTTATAAAGTGAATGATATTCTTTGGAAGGCTCAAAGGATAGAGAGCATGTGATAGGATGTGAAAACGAATGCTTTGAATGCTATTAAATATAAGGACATAGCAATAAATTATATAAATTAATGTTTAGTCAAC
The DNA here is from genome assembly GCA_007258455.2 of Sequoia sempervirens. Taxonomy (NCBI): domain Eukaryota; kingdom Viridiplantae; phylum Streptophyta; class Pinopsida; order Cupressales; family Cupressaceae; genus Sequoia; species Sequoia sempervirens. The sequence goes on from VDFB02184263.1 coordinate 11,589, forward strand.
CCTTGAAATGAAATGAATTGGGTTGGTTGAATGCTGATTTTAAATATTTGAATTTGAAAGGATCAAGTTTGTGATCATGGAAATGAAGTTGAACATAAAACAAGGCTAGATGAAGGTAGGTAACAAGTACGCGAAATATGTTCTTGTGTAAGTGGAATAAATGTGGGGATAGGGAGAATGTATTGGGATATGTGCATATGGATGAAGTAAGAGATATGTATATAGGAATGTGTATAATAGATAAATAGGTAGCATAGGGCAAGGGACCCAACTTTCTCAAATTACATCATTTAATAGTATATCAATGTATCAAGATACTCTCCTCAAAATAGACACAAATTTTATGACATAAATATAAAAATTTCACCATTACACAACTACATAATAAAAAATTTATTTTCATCTTTTTATTTTCCATCATTTTGATGTATATTCATTGAATATATTTGAACAAACCATTGACAACTTAGAAGATACTTCAACAAGATTGCCAATGCAATTGATTTCTTTAAATGGAATTAACCTATTACCAATTGTAAAATAATTTACTATAGAAATTTTAAGGATTAATGGGTATCCAATGAGAAACCATTTTTTATTCCAAAGAACACAATAGAACTTTATAATATGATAGTTGCTCATAGTGGTAATGACACCACTCATCTTGTTATTGTTTATGCACCTTTGGGCCACAATATAATGATAATTGAATCTTGAGTGTCACACCTAGAGGCACTAGTGACCATTTTTTCCTTCATAAATTTTACTCCATTTCAATAATAAATGCATTGGTGCAATGCTCATACCTTTGTCTTCTTAGTCCTTTAGGAACAATATAGCAGTCAATAAATCTTTTGTTATTAATTTGAATTCCAAGTATTTTTCTATTTTCTAGAATTTTTACTTCTTTTTTTTAAATAGTCTATGTTTAATATTATCAATTTTTTATTTTTGATATTTATTATATTTATATTTAATGGATTCTTGGTCTATTTGTGATATTTAATGATTCTAAATGAGTCCATTAAGAATCAAGTCTCATTGAGTACAAGACACCAACACCATATGAGATGAGGTTGAGATTGTGCTCCAAATGACTTTTGTAGAATGGATACCCCTCAGTCTTTATCTCTCAACTGAAATTTTTTTAACCTAAAACTCATAAGTACTCTCAGATCAAATAACTAAAATATTTTGTAACTTTGATTTAAAATCCGTTTTATTCTAATATGATATTGACCTACAAATACCAATTACTCTCAATTCATCATTGATCTTTTATAACACAAAAGTAATGATTTACCAATTCTCAAGATCATGGGTGCCCCACAAATTGATCCCCAATAGCCAAGGCTAGCATTTAGACCAATTCCATAACTACATCAACATTTTGCCTTTGTCCAATTGAACCCACTTAACTATGTTGTGAGCTTGTAAGGTGTCCTAATTTGATTTGTCTTGGCCCAATAGACAAGCTAACTACCATACACCTTTGCTCTCCCCTAATACCTCGTCACCATTAATCTAGAGTAGAACAAACCCTGATCAACAAATGTGCTCAAACTTTAACAAAGTATTGAGGAAGCCTCTCAACTCTAGGGCAAAACAGCCTTTATTAAATGACAAGGAACTTTGTTATAGCTTTGAACCCTCCGACACAGATCTAAGCA
>VDFB02184264.1:0-19766 GCA_007258455.2 Sequoia sempervirens
ACCTTAGGTCAGAGTGAAATATTGCATGGTTCGATATTATAATATTTCAAACTTGCTAATTTATGCCAAACAATGATATTGGGGTCAGTGGAGGATGAGAGAGTTTTCAATTCATTGACATTTTTGAAATAAAAAATAAGAAACAAACTAGACAATAATTTGGAAAATTACTTTAGGGTGTTTGGAACTACGTATAATGTCAAAAATTTTCCTTTTGAAAGGGCACTCAAAATCTAGAGGTCCATATGTGAAAGAAGAGCGTTGAGAAACACTTCAAATGTTGGTAGTAGTGGCACTAGTAGTGGGAAAAATGACAGTGACACAATGAATGTTGAATTTGAGATGTAGGGTGAAGAAAATGAAGACTAGACTCAGAATCAGGATGACTCTTTTACTTTATCTCAAGTTGAACGTTAGTTTGAGGACCCTAACTTGATTTGGAAAATGGAAGTGAATTAGTAGTTTTTAGGTATTTATACTGCACTTCATGAATCATATTCCAAATTGTAGTTGATGATATTTTATATTGCATTCCATGAAATTGTGAATTATTGCACTTCATGAATCATATTCCAAATTTTAGTTGATGATATTTTATATTGTATTCCATGATATTGAATTTGATATGTGATTCTGCAACATTTTTCACAATTTATGAATTATTTTGATCACTACCTTATTCACAACTGAGTCAAAAAATGAATTGTACTCCTACAACAAACCAACTCATATTCATGGCTTCTTATAACCTCACTGCCTTACAATGAGAAACCAAGCAAAGAACAACACTTATCACACTACTTATAAATTCCTATTGAATTTCCATTCACACAATCTTTGATAAATAATTGACAAGAATATTAATCCATTCCTTGAATAGAAGCTAATAGTTCAACATCCATAACATAAACACATGATGTGATATGATAACTTATAAATAACAGGCTTAATTATTTTGATTCAAAAGATAGTGAATACAATACTAGAGAGCAATATAGGTCGATATTCAAAATTAAATAAATACACTTAAGTATTTGAGTCATCTTTTGTTATTATAGAGCAAAATTACAACATTTCCTATATGTGCTATCAAATAGCTTAAATTGTGCAAAAAGAGCTTACAAAGAATGAAATGAAAGATCAAAAAATTAGATGGCTTTGAAATTTTGAATGAGGCTCAATATTCCCTTTTATAACATTAGGGAAGCAACAAGCAAAGAAGTCAAGAACCTCATCCCAAAACTTTCTGACAACCAAATTCTCAGATAGGAGGCATAGGAATAAAAACATGGATCCACTCATAGGCCGGGTAAAAAATTATACTTTTCATTCCATGCATTAAACATATCCTCAGAAGGACAATCATAAGCTAAGAGATTTTCTGAATTCTCCAAATTTTGATGATACTTGGCATTAATTAAAGCACTGGCCTCTCTACAAAAAGTTTCCATCTTTTTTTTTGCATCAACCATCCTGTTTGAATAGGAATCAACACAATTTAAATCAAGTTTGTCATCTTTGCAAATCAAAGGGAGGAGTGTGGGGATTAGAATATTGAAACTATCCTTCCATTTCTCTAGGGTCTTCAACTTCCCATTATCTTCTGACAGTACAACCCTTTTGCCAACATTTATGAAAGAGTTCATTCTTGCTCGTACAACTTCAATTATACTTTCCAAATACCCTTTATGATTTTGTGCCATCTTGACAATCTCAAGAGTGAGATAGATACCTGGTGGGGTATTGGATGTGTTTGAAAATCCCTTATACATACCTTCCAAAGATGAAAATATAAGAATCCATTGTTCAAATATACATTTGAGCCGCTCTTGATCCCCACTTACTCTGGTAATGGCATTTCTCAAATTCAGATATGACACATGTATTTTCAAGCCTTCTTAAGATTTTAGATAGTTTGTGCTCCAGGATGCACGTTGCAATGCACAAATTCTCCTTTTGTTGAGAATTCTTCAACTGCTCTTCTAGCATTTAAATCTTTTCTTTAAGCTCTGCATTTTCAATAATCACATGAGTAGGGGGGATTGTAGAAGAGGAGTCTGCTTACTGCACACTTTCAAGAAGGGATTTTTGTTCAGTCAATAATACCTGCTACTAGTTGTAAGCTTCCATGAGATCATTATGTTCAACACTATATTAAGTCTATCTTGCAATCTTCGAACACTAGCTTCATTAAACTTGGCAACATCTACAACTAATGCAACAATTTTAGGGGTAGAGGTGTCAAACACCCTCTTTACAATCAAGCTCCCTTTGATACCCTTACCCTTTGATGCTTCAACAATCATAGGATTTCTTGTATTTGGTGCAAGGGCCCAGATTGCAAGGGATTCCCAATGTGGGTTGAACACTGATCCTGACAATGCCATCTTTTCTTCATCTTCTATGGAGAAAAATTCTCCTTCTTGTTTCCTAATATTATCAAATACAATTGCAAAAGTAATGTCCCATTTAGGGAGTAGTAGCAATCCACTATCTTCCACCATTCTTCTCCCTTTGTCAGACATGATGTTTTTGGACTCAAAATTCATTTATGCCCTTACCTTTATAGCTACATCATCATACATTTCTCTAGGAACATCTGCTTGTGCCAATTGAAGTATTTTAAGGTACTCCCTCTTTGATTTAAAAACAAACTCTTTAAAATTATAGGATTTTATAAACTCATCATCAAACATGAATTGTGAACATGCCAATTCCTTCACATCATTAAGGTTATCTCTCCCCATAGCAATGTCCAACCTGAACCTTTGTTGAAGAAGGCCAACAATATTTGGTCTTGGGGGGGATGGCATATATTATTGAATTTCATCCATGGTAATATGAACATCTTCACTTTCATCTGGATTGATGGGATTGTCAACCAACAATGGTGGTTGCTCAACTTTCATCCTCTTCTATGGTTTCTCTCTTGGGGGAGAATCATAATCCACTTTGATTGTTTGAGGGGAAGGAGAGGGAGTGACCTATGGTGGGTTTGATTACACATTTTCTCTAATAAAAGGCCCTTGGGGTTGGCACCTTTTGATAGAGAGGTCAGGTGAAGGTCTAGGATGCTTTACTGGTTTCTCTTCTAGGATAGGGGCCTTACCTACAACTCAGTCAAAATTCTTGAACACTGCCTCAATCTTGCAATTGGGTCAAAAATATCAGAAAATGCTCCACAATAATCCTTATCATTCTTTATCTTGGCAGCCTCTTCCTTCATGAATGCAAGCCATTTAACCTTTTTGTCTATTACCTTAGATTCATCCTTGCAATTTCTTATGAAATCTTCATTTTCATCAACTTGATGGCAAAAATCGAACCTTTTGATATCTTTCCTAACCTCATGTATGAAACCTTTAGGGTGAAAATTCCTGACATTTAACTAAAATAACTTGTATTCCCCAAGCATTTCTTTCAGCCTATCTAAGCCATCTCTGGTAAAAGTGAAATTTGAAAAGGTAGTAACATAAGGGGAAAAGACCCTTTCCTTTGTTTCTGTATAGGAGAAAATTTACACCCCTTGTGCAAATTCCCCTTTTGTAGATCCTCACCTTAGAAAATCAAACCTGAAGGCGAAATTCCACATCACCCAACTACCTTCCATCCACTTGGCGCATGTTTTGTGCATCAGTTAGGGAATTTTCATCAGGGATGCGAGCGCGGTGCGCATACGTCTGCGTGGCGCGCTACTGTCCCTGATGAAAATTCCTGCCTCTAGAGTTCGTAAGGACATTACACAACTCATTGGGGTTGAATTGTAACACCTCTGTGCAACCAACCGACCCAAAAATGGCTTCTTTCCCTCTCATTTTGGCTTTCAAAGGCATTCATTTCATAATCACTTCATCTCTTTAGAACTTTTTGATATTCAACATTCTCTTGAGCATTTTCATTCCATCTTTCACATCTTCTCACAATTCTAGCAACCTTCACAAGTCCGTTGAGAATTGTAGTGGCTGGTTACTCCATCAACTTCAATCTTGCATGTGTTGCTCTACCATAGAAGCCGCGAGCTTGGAGTCTTGCGAGACTTCCCTTCGTCACCGTTGCAGCTGTGACGACTTTTCCAAGTTTGTTACCTTGCATTCTCCCTTCATTGGCCTTGAGTGCCTTTGGGTGGAGGTGGTATTGCATCACTTTACTTTCACATTGTGATTTGATAGATTAGCCTAGCATCTTTTCTAGTGTTCAATACATTCGTTTTCATTTCCTTTATCATACTTTCTACTCCATTACTTTTCTAGTTGTTGGTGGAGGTGGAAACACCAAAGTGGGGGTTTGACTAAGGCAAACCCCTATACAGCCCCAAAATTTTTTCCCTCTTGCTTGTGTGTAGGTGAATGTGCAAGTGGAGCTCGTTGGTGAACTGATGGTTTAGTGAGTTGATATTTGTCACCCTTGTATTCATCTACTTGTTTTATCATTTATACACTTAATTTTTGTACTTTATCATTCTGTTCATTTCGTTAAAGTTAGTTAGCTAGGCTGTTAGTAGGCTTCTGGTTGTTTTCTTATTGCATTTTACATTTTTTGGCCATACGAACGCCAATGCCCTAGAGAGACGCTTGCGTGCCGCGTTGTCATCCCAGACCCACATTGTTATCCTTAGATAGAGAGCTGTTTGAGGTGCAATTTGGACTCTAGAAACTGGCTCGTCTAGCCCCAATTGGATTTTTGGGTCTGTAGAGTGACAAAAGCACTTGAGAGTGCTCTTCATTCTCGATCCTCTTCCCAAAATACCCGTTAGAGTGAGGTAAGTTAGGGAAGCCCTCCGCTCTCCACTCTCTATGACCTGGAGCCTTGGTGTGGTTGGTCCCCCTCTCTTACATTTTTGGTGAATTTGACGTGAACCATTTTGGTTATGTTTAGTAGTGCTAAAGGGTCCTTTCCTTGTATCCTAGGAGTGTTGTAGGTGCGAACGTTGTGAGGCATTTTTCCTTACAACCCAACCTGCGACCCCTAGTAGGTGGGGAGGTTTTGTAGGCATTGCGAAATGAAGCCTTAGTTGGGTCATTGTCCAACTGCAAACCTTTAGGGGCTTTGTGAAGGTGTTGTTTAATGTACGCAATGACTTCCTTTTGCATCTGCCTATCCATTATGTGTAGCATGTGAGTAATTCTCCTGGCATAAATTTTACCTCATAGGACCTGCCAATGGGTTATAATAGAGAGCCATCTCCTCTTTATATCCTTGTGCGGATCAATGAAAACACTGTGACAGGTGTTCTTGTTGACCCGATGTGTCGAGTGAATATCATAACTGAGGGGATTATGTTAATCATTTTCCTGCATAAATATGGGTACGACACACTTGAAAGTACCATCCGTACACATAATGGACTTTCCATACCCCCTTGGGTAGCATCACCTTGTTAGCCCTTGTTGGACCTAAGTTGGTAAACTTGCTTTTTGACATAATCCCGGGGTCTGAACTCTTTAGAGTGAAATTGGGTATCCCGTGGTTGGTCACTATGAATGTAGTTCCCTTGGTTGTGCTTAAATGTCTGAATTTTATCCACGAGGGTTCAGTGCATGTGATCCATGACACCGGTTATAAACCACCGGTTGCATGTGGAAGCTATTTTCTAGACCACTTTTGGTCTGCACCCATTGGTTCACTTCCGCCTAGGATGAAACTATTGTACCATACCTATGAGAGGTACAAGAAAGGGTGTTTAACGTCTAGAGTGAGGTACCCTCCATATCCTTATGCTATCTCACATAGGGCTTGTTTTAAAGTTGATAGTAATGCCACCATGGCCCAAAGAAGGGAAGAAGAGAAGCATTCTCGAGGTTCCTCTTCCTCCTCTTCTATTGTCTAGCCTACTGTTTCCTCTTGCCCTGCTATGGTGTCATTAGATTCTAGGTCACGTTTGTGAGAGAACCCTATGATGCCCACTTGGTGAAAGCCAAAGCGACCTACATTCAAAATTCCTATTCTACCCAAGAGCCTAGGCCCGTTCGATATGGTTGAAGGAAGGGTCCACACAGGGAATCCTCTATGTCTCGACCTACACAACCTCCTACTACTCCTGCTCCTAAAGCAGTGAATGGGAAGATGCCTATTGTTGAGGCATTAGAGCTAAATCCCTTGCTTCCATTTCAACCTCTTCCTAGTCTCTCCCTCCTACTCCCATCCAGGAGTCCCTCCCTCCACTGGAGATGGCCATGATGGAGACTCCTATGGTTGAGAAAGTGCCTTCTGTCCCTTCTCAAATTTTGATCTCTAGCTCCTGGTGTTGCAAGAATCGCCTTGCATGTGAGCACAAGCATCGATGAAAGGCTTTGGGGCTGAGTAGGCCACTTTGCAGAGGAAGGAAGGGGAACCAATTGTCCCTATTTTAGGGCCTCCTATTCTTGTATCCTCGTCTCCCATCCCCTTTGCCTCTGTTTAATCAAATTCGGTTATGCTTCCAGCTCCTGCTGTGAGCGTAGACACCCTTGAACCTAAAAGGGTGTAGGTGTTTATTGCTCCTTCCATTGAGCCGCATCTCTTGATGTCCCTTCCGAACATCCTACCATTCTCAAAGCCCATGGATGTCAAACACCTGGGTGGTGTTCACCACAGTTTCCTCCTCCTCCTCCTCTGTGTCTCTTGCCTTCATCTATGGGGAGTTCACATCCTCTGATGAAGTATAAGGTGGAGGTTGGCCCTTCTAGCGTGGGGGGACATAAGAGGAGTCCACCCTCTTCAAAGGGTGGTTCTGCATTAACATGCATCATCCTTATGACAGAAGAAGCTCCAACATCCCTAGAGTTTGTCACTACTCCTAAGTCACTTGGTGAGCCTAGCAGTGAATCTTGGGTGCCGCCTCCCTTGTTCATTGAGGTAACACATGGCACTCCTGTGAAGTGCATGATTAACTCCTTCTTGGAGGAGTCATATGTCGGAAATCTTAAAATTATGAAATCGTTGACCTTGGCTCCACAAGAACTGAGTGGAGGAGACCCTGAAGAGTCTCCTTCCTTGGCTCTTGTTGTGGGAGGGTTAGAGGGTTCCCCCATTAATATTACACCACTGGAGGCTCGTCTACCTTCCTCATGCAATGATCTGGGTGGGGTAAGGCGATATCTTGAATCAATAATGAATGTTAGGGGGCACCTCTTCTCTATATTTGGATGGGTGTGTGTTTGTGATGTGTTTCCCCATGTAGCATTGTATTGTTCCCTATAGATGACCCTTGTCACTTGCTTAGCAGGTGCTTGGATACAAGGTGATTATGAGTCCTACAGCTTCCTCTCTATTTTGTAGCGTATTCTTACCTTTGTTATGTGTCTTGGTTTTCAACAAATTGAGATTGATTGCAAAGTGTTGGGGAATTGGAAACTTCCATGTTGACCCAATTTTTTATTTTTATTGTCTTCTCATGCATTCTTCACATGGTTTGATATAGTAGGGGGTTGATGAAAGTTCATCTATATACTATTACTATACTTATATATTTATGAGCAACTCTGACCCCGAAATATCAGATCACCCCTATGCCCTTTGTTTGTTATGTTATTGTTTCTTTTTTCAGTCTTGGTTATCTTTCTCTCTTCTTTGCTTGAGTCGTGGACCTCGTGTGTGCGACAATGTCACTTTCATAATGTTTTATTTTCAAAAAATGCATTCATTGCTAATGAATCTTTTCTTGAAAATCTTTGCAACTTTCTTTAAAAAAATCGCCTTCTCAACTAGGACCTCTAGTGGAACGTGTTTCCTTCATCATGGGTTTGTAAAGAAAGAACTTGAAAAAAATTTCTTCAAGGTGGGAGTAGCTTTTCCTATGGGGAAAGCCTTGACCTTCCCCTTGAGAGGGGGAATTTTATTCCTTTTGAATTCCTTGATGATTGAATTGATTTGTGAAAAATGATCTTTCACTTTCAAACAACACATCCCTTACAAGGACCCCTCTTCTTTTGAAGGGTTCCCAAGGGGCCCCTTTCAAATCCTTTCAATTTTCTTGACTATCTGCATGACTTTCTATTTGTTTGCTTGCGTGGCTGCTTTTTGTTTCCTGACATGTTTTATCAATGGATTAACATGTTGCTTTGCAGGTGCACCTATGAAGTCACTTTCCAGTCCAACTCTACGGAGTCCCCATTTCATTGGGCTTCCTTCATGAGAGACTACTTGGGGGAATTACTTCTTTGCAGGGTTGAGGGCTTGTGAAGAACTTGCATCCTATGGGATTTGTCCATTGTTGGTCTGCGGGCCTTCATTGTATTTTTTTCAAATTCGTAGTTCTATAGAGCTACAAAGTCCTTTTGTTCAAACCTCCTCAAGAGAGAGTACCTATGGAGTCCTTTTCCTATCTTGTGATTTCGAGTTCACCAGATTGTGTTCTGCTTCCTTGATGGTTCACGTTAAATTTTTAACTCTTTGTTCTACTTTACCAAACACTCATTGATACTTGTGCTCACTAAAGTGGGGGAAAAATGTATAGGAGTGAATTTACACCCTATTGGAGCAAAAAATTCTTCCTCAGTATCCACCAGCCTTCATTTACCATCCACATACCCACTGTCTCTAGTTTTACTATGTGTTTGACATGAAATGCAACAATTTGTGTGACAAGATACATAAAATCATTAATATCTCCTTTGTATATATCCATTAATCCTTTTAGACAATCATTGATAAAACATTTTATGACTTTAACGCAGTACCACAACATCAAAATATAGCCTGTGTGGGTTGGCGGTTCACAACTCATGAAATAAAGCACCAACTGCCATATCTCCAGAAGGTTATGCATCAGGTGCGGTACCCAACGCTACCTTGCGAGGAAAAGTTTAAAGCAAAGTGGTAAAGTGGTACTCACCGCCACCCTGTGAAGAGGATATTAAGGAAGCACGATAAGGCGGTATCCACCGCCACCCTGTGAGGAGAAGTTCAAGGTGAAGCAGTAAGCATTGAAAGGAAGGTAGACACCACAACACCACATGTAGTGGATAGTATAGCTGCAATAGTGCGGTATGCATACCGTTGTCCCACAAACATAAGAATAGAAAGCAACATGTATAAAAAGGCATAAAACTCGACGCCGCCATACCATAGCCAATGTCATAAGTGACAACGGTAGTACAGTGGGAAATGTTGTGGCATCATTATAGATTGCAATAGTAAATGTAAAGATCACGTAAGCCACTGTGACACACAAATCCAATAGTGCATAATCACATTTGAGAATATGAGCTTATTGCAAAAATATTTGGCAGAAGGTTGGCATTAATACTGATATGACTGAACTCAACACCATTAAAAACAAGAGAATTCACTTATCATTGCACTCAAACGTAACACATTGGAATGGAAGGAGCTAAGGATACAAAGAGAAGGAGCTCTGCAAGTGTAAAAACTCGAGTAAGTCCATGAATAACCCTCTGAGGAAGCTCAATTGGTGTAGATATTTTTCAAAGGCTCTGTCATCTTGAAGTTTTAGTAAAAATGCCACCTAAAAGGAAACAATCAAAAGCAAAGGAAAGTCAAACAAAAATTAAGGATGAAGAACCTAAGACAAAAAAGAGGCCTCTTCACCAATCCATTTTAGACTTGCTTCCAAGGTTCACTGAGGAGGGTAATAAGAAATTCCTCATAGATACCGTGCAGGGTTGTAGAGATGCCCTCATTCCTAAATCTAGGTGGCACTTGTTATGGTATTTTTACAATAAGAGAAATGGGAAAGTTCTAGTGTTGAACCCCTGGGTGTTGGACTTTTCCAAATTGATTGTCCCTAATGTATTAATTGATGTGGAGTTTATCAGATTATTAGCTAAACATTATCATTCTGCTACCAAAATTGTGAGGCTTCCAAATGGTGTGACACTAGTTGGGGTAACCAAGGCATCCATCATTGTGTGCTTTGACTTGAATAAATAGGCCCTAACAAAGGTAGACTTACAAAAAGGTGAGGAGGAGTATACTAGGCTAAGGAGGACTTACAAGAGTGATGAGCTCCCTCTGTACATGAAAAGAGGAGTCGACAATAGAACAATCCCCATTTCTCCCTCCATCACTGAGCCAACCATTGTGGTATACTTTCAATATTATTTTGTAAATACATATCTAGCTCTATGCCAAGTGTTAGGGATGGATGCTCAAGATAGAATTCCATAAAGTTTAATGATGATGGCCATGAGAATCCAGAATCCTGAGACCAATATAGAATATGACTTTGCTTCATACCTAGAGAAGGCATTGGATGATGAATTCTTGCAAGTCATAGAGGACATGGCACCTATTACATTCATAAATTATCTTGTGTCATTTGATACTATACTAGAATCGAGACAAATGGACTAAACGAATGGACCTTGCTAGAATTGATGAGCAAGGGAATCCTACCCCTGTACAGAAATGGTGCTATATTTGGGACAACCGGTGTAAGAACTCTAGCTTTGGAATATTCTATGAAGATTTTGTGCACAAAATCCTAGGAGTCCTTGGTTATTCAATACCAAGATTTCCAACCAAAATTATACAATTTCCGAGACCTCTAGCTTTGAAATAGGAGCAGGGTCATACAAATAATTTTGGTGATTGGTTCTTCCTCCCTGAAGTCACAATAATAAGGGTTTATGGGTGCCCTATTGATCCACATATACTACCAAAATTTTTGTCCCTTAGAATAGCATTTTTAGAGTTTATGTGGCAGATGATGTGGATGGAGAAAGATGTAATGGAAAAGAAAAACAAGGGCACATTCTTGCCAAACTTAACCAAGTGTGAAGATTGGTTTGTAGGCTTGAATACATTGGAAGAATTGCAATATTATTTAAAGACAAGATATTCACTGAGATTTGGAAAAGGAAGGGCTTTTGATCTTGAAAATCATATGAATAACATAAGGCATAATCTTCTCACCAAAATGACAATTGCACACCAAGTGGACTATGAAGAAGATGTCATAAGAAACTACATTACTTATCAAGATGTGTTCAATAGAAGGACTTTAGAATGGGAATATATGAGGAAGCTTGAAGAAAGGAAGTAAAAAACACAAGGATTTCCTAGGATACTTTGTTGAGGAGAAAGACCCTATAAGAAGAATAAATTTGATAATTGATAGGTTTGAAGACTTATATGGAAAAAGAGAGGCATATCTTCAAGAACACAGTGGTAAGGTAATAGCAGAGCACACCGTAGACATAGCCTCTAAATCTCCCATGGAGCAATTGCATCATAAAAGACAAAATATAGAGGGAATTGAACCATTAGTGCCTTATGAAGAGAGTGAAAGAATAGGGGACATTGAAGAAGTGGCCACTGTGTTGCAATCATTGGAGGGTGATGTTGAGGTTGATTAGCCAGTCCATGAGACCAATGCCCATAAGTCTGAGGAAATGATGTATGATATAGAAAAGGAAAATACATAAATACATGAGGATGAAAGAGAAATTGCAGCTAGGAGATTCATAGAAGATGATGAATTTATTAAGACTCCAAAGTTTAAGGATTTTTGGACAAAAATGAAGGTGAAATAATTTGAGGAAAGAATGGAAATAAATGAAATGGGAATTGAGGAATCCCAAAAGGATCAAATGGTGGCACAAACCTTCAAGGAATTAAGGATCGATAATATTGGCATAAGTCGTTAGAAGGCTAGAGAAATGATTTTGAAAAGTAATATGCTCATTTTATCTAGTCTAGAACTAAACAAAATGTTTTTACTTGACCAAGTTAGGGCTCAAGAAGATCCAATACTAGTTGCAGAGTTTGAATTTGATCAAGGAGTGAGTGGATCAGGGTATAATCCTAAGATTGAAACCCTAGCTATATGGATCAAGAAAAAGAACACATAGAATCCAAAACTACTGGATGTGATACATGGAATGAAAGGGGCAGTTGTGGTAAGAACAATACAAGAAATCACCTCTTTGGAGGCATCAACAATGAATATGCATTCAACCATGTTTACTCATGCAATTGTTAAAGGATTGGAAGATAGACTAAAAGAATATGAGAAGGAGCAAAGATTCCTGAATGATGAAGTTAATAAGCTGTTTATGGAAAATGTAAAATTAAAAGAGCAACTAAAAGGAGCAGGAACCTCACAAGGCATGGAAATGGTGTTATATAAGCCTCCTTTTGCTTTAGTAGATGTTGTACATAATATTTCTGATGAACAAATTCAAGCTCTTGAGAAAGAAGTGGATGAAATGGAGAAAGCCAACAATAAAACACAGGATGAGGTAAAGAGACAAGTTTTTGAAGCTATAGAAAAGATTCTTGATCACAGGGTAAAGTTGGTTGTAGACAAATTGGAGAGTGTGTATGATAGTTATAAGTTACTCCAACAAGCTGTTGATCAAATAAAGGCACATAAGCTTGTGTTGGAACCCTTGTTCAAAAGGTGGAGGCCTATACACCACACTTTGTCGAAATTGTGCAGAGTCCTACTAAGGAGTACTGATGCTCCTGCAACACTAAAACCAATTGAGCAAACAATCAAAATGATTATAGATGAATTTTAGTATGTACAGGGACAAGAAAAAAGGGTTAAGACATGAATGGATTCTTTCCACACCCTAAAGCAGTGGTACATACCATAAATAGTAAAAGGTGATGACCAATTGAGAGACTTTGAAGAGTGGAAAAAGGAGTTTGGTCAAATTATCAATAAATGTGTGACCCACATACAGGAGGGTGGTGATATGAATCTTCACAGACTTAATTTAATTCCAGATGGATTAATTGTTTTTGATGTTGGATGCTTGAAGTTCATTAATGATGTGAAAGCATTGCTAGATAGTCGGTGGCAGGTGCATCTCACAAATATACCAAGGATTTAGGAGTACAAATGGCCATCAAGTTTTACAATATATCAATGGGAGGAGAAATATATGGCTTCTGAGGAGTAGGTAACTAGGATGAGAGCATTTTGCATCTATCATGGAGAAGAAGGCTTTTCCAAATCAATGATCACGAGCCTTCTATGTTTATTAATGGACTCATAACGTCTAAATTGTCTTAAGTTCTCTTTTATTTCTTTAATTATGCTAATCAGGCAACTAGTTAGTGAAGAGGTGTAATTTTGAAATGTCACCTCATTTTGTAAAAGGCCTATAGCTTTTTGCTTCTCATATAAAAAGGGAAACCAAGGCTTTATTTTGGATCATCACATCATTATCACCGCCAATAGTAGTAGGTTGCATTCATATAGCATTTCCACTCATCCATCTCACATCAAAAAACTTCTACTATTAATGTAACACCATTTTGAAGGAATATAATGGAGAAGATTGTGCTTAATTGGTGACCTATGTTCAGTGTTCAATTGTTGTGTCAAATTTCATGCTTATATGTTGTTGTGTTGTCTCCAAAGTGGTTCTTTCAAGTTGTTCAAATTTATAGAATTTGTCAAGACACATTTGCTATTGTTGTGTGATTGTTTTGATTGGGTTATGGTGAGAGAGAATTAAAAATCCTTATAGTTAATTCATTTTAATTGGTTCCCTCAGGGATTAAAAATCCTTTTAAGGTAATTAATCTAATTGGTTTCCCTTAAACTAAGAATTAAAAATCCTTTCATAGCATCATAGTAATTTGAGGGAATAACACTGAGATCTTTAAAGAAGAGTATAGTAATTGAAAAACCTGCACGTTTGTACAAGGTGCAAACATTTAAAAGTGCCCAACAATTAGAGTTAAGTTGAATAATAGATTTACCTATCACACAAATCTATCTCCATAATCACCATCCATCCATTCACTCCATTCACCCAATAGATTAAGCACTAGCCAGATTTAGAACATTTTTTATAAATTCAATTCACACTCTTGATTATTCAAACACTCTTAGTAGGAATTAGTCATCAAATTTTGCATCTACTTCAACCCCTTGTGCCATTGTAAGTAGATTTCCTAAGTTAGAGATCATTCTCAAGCCTCCAAATCTGCCTTATCACTTAGGTACGCCCGCCTAGGTTTAGCAAAGCCTAAAGAGCAGGAGGTGATCAATCTTGTTCACCTCGTTCGTTGGCCAAAAATGTATTAAGAGAATGAAACACTCTTATGGTCTAAAAACTTGCATTTTTGAGACCTAACACACCCCTTGTGTAAATTTCCTTTTTGCACATCCTCACCTTAGAAAATTAAAATCGAAGGTGAAATTCCACATCACCCACCTGCCTTCGATGCACTTGGCGCATGTTTTGTGCATCAGTGAGGGAATTTTCATTAGGGATGTGAGCATGACACATGGACATCTGCACGACGTGCTACCATCCCTGACAGATTCTTGCCTCTAGAGTTGACAGAGACCTTACACACCTCATTGGGGTCAAATTGTAATGCCTTTGTGCGACCAACCAACCCAAAAATGGCTTCTTTCCCTCTCATTTTGGCCTTCAAAGGCATTCATTTCACAATCACTTCATCTCTTTAGCACTTCTTGATCTTCAACATTCTCTTGAGAATTTTCATTCCATCTTTCACATCTTCTCACAATTCTAGCAGCCTTCATAACTCCATTGAGCATTGCAATAGTTGGTTATTCCATCAACTTCATTCTTGGACATGTTGCTCTACCATAGAATCCATGAGCTTGGAGTCTTGCAAGACCTCCCTTTGTCACTGCTGCAGATGTGACAAATTTTCCAAGTTCGTTACCTTGTATTATCCCTTCATTGGCCTTCACTTCCTTTGGGTGGAGGTGGTATTGCATCACTTTACTTTCACATTATGATTTGATAGAGTAGCATAGCATATTTTGTAGTTTTCAATACATTCCTTTTCATTTCCTTTATCATACTTTCTACTTCGTTGCTTTTCTGGTTGTCTGTGGAGGTGGAAACACCAAAGCAGGAGTTTGACTGAGGCAAACCTTTATACAACCCCAACAATTTTCCCCTCTTGCTTGTGTGTAGGTGAACGTGCGTGTGGAGCTCATTGGCGAAATAACGCTTTGGTGAGTTGATATTTGTCACCCTTGTATTCATCTACTTGTTTGATCATTTACACACTTACTTTTCGTACTCTATCATTTTGTTCATTTTGTTAAATTTAGTTAGCTAGGTTGTTAGCAGGATTCTAGTTGTTTTCTTACTACATTTTACACTTTCTGGCTATATAGATGGCAACCCGCTAGAGAGACGCTAGCGCACTACGTTGTCGTCCCAGACCCACACTACTGTCCTCAAATAGAGAGCTATTTGAGGTGCAGTTTGGACTTCAAAAAATGGATCGTCTAGCCCCAATTAGATTTTTGGGTCTGTAGAGTGACAAAAGCACTTGAGAGTGCTCTTCATTCTCAATCCTCATCCCAAAATACCCATTAGAGTGAGGTAAGTTAGGGAAGCGCTCCACTCTTAGCTCTCCATGACTTGGAGCCTTGGTGTGGTTGGTCCCCCTCTCTTACAGTTTCATTAAGTGAAACTAATTAGTCTCATTCAATTTCCATATAATTTACATGAATGCCAACCTGGGTGAAATAATTGGATAACACATGGGGGCCTTGAGGGAAGCCATATACTCTAATAACAACTGAGTTCTCATGGAGGTAATAATCTCCCCAGTTATGTTGTGCTCCTAACATTGGCCTCTACTCTTTGGGCCTAAGGAAATCCAAAATTCTCTTGTGCAATCTAATTCCAGGTCAACCCAACCTTGCCATGAACTGTCTTACAAAGCAAATCTCAAAAAAATAAGTCAAACTCACTACAATGTTTGTTCCAAATATGGGTCCAACATTGCACTGGGAGATCATAGCCCTCTTTATCTTTCATGTTCAGTTGTAAAAATTTGCTTAAATGATCTTTCCCTTTGTACAAAATCATATGGAAAAGGAGATAATACCACATGAAATTCACCTCAAACTCCTTACTACTTTTCCTTATCTTAATGTCCACCAGTCGATTGTGAATAGCCTCAGCTAAAAAGCTAGCATAGTCAAAGTCACTATTGACAAAAGAATTATGTATATCAACAACCGTATACATAAGAGGTATCTCCATTTTTGAGCATGCATCTTCTCCCAACACTTGTAATAATACCCAATATGTTTTTCTAAAATAGTCTTCAAAAGACTTGACATAAAAAAGATCATGTTCATTATCAGGGATTCTCAATGACTTTCCATAGAAGCTTTTCTATCTAAACCAAGGGATCCATTTCACTCTGAAGCCATTTCTATCTTGCTTGTATTTTCTAGTAAAAGAAGTAAGGCCTATAACCTTATTTGCAACCACATTGAGTTTGAAATCCTCACAAATAAACTCCCTGGTTATATCCATTATGACACTTCCATTCAATTCCTTAATTACTTTGATATTCTCATCATACGCATAAGCAAGGCATTTGACGAGTTCCACATTTATAAAGACATTAGGAACAACCAGCTTCCCCAAATCATAGGTCCATGAATTGGAGATAGGGGAATGATGGTTTCTTTTTCCATACGAGTATACAAACAATTCCCACCTGGTGAAGTTGTGTCATCTTGGCACTTCAACTCAGTATCTACAATTTTTGGCTATGTATGCCATCCCCTCTACTGTATTAGGGCTGAGGTTATGTTGACGTTGAGGATTTTTTGAGGAACTCGACAACTAGGCCAAAATATCCTCCTTTAAGGGTCTTTTAGATGTAGAGCCAGAGGGTTGGGTGTTTGACCGACTCATAATTCTAGAATGAGTTAAAACTAATTTCTATAGTATTTTGCAACAGAGTTTGCAGACTTGATTATGAGCTTCAAGAATAACAATGGTGAATTTTTCCAAGAAGGGCATACCTATTTTTTAGTTCAACTCATGTTGATGCAAAATGAGCGCACCTTTACGGTTTTTGCTACTATCATTTGATGGTCAAAATAGCACAACAACATTTAAACAAAATATCTCTATTCTATTTCTCCAAAAAAGAAAGACAACATATAGTAATCTAACTCCCAAGGTCCTGGTAGTTGGTTCTCAACTGTGCTAATATTGCTCAATGGTCAATGTAATTGTAATGTTCAAGGGGCCTGCTAGTTATTGAGCCTTTTGATTGCTGTGAGATCAAATTTTTATTTAAACCTACTCTAACAGGGGGGTATACTACTCTAATAGGGGGTATCAAGAAGAGGAAAAAGATAGATCAGGGACACAAAAGAAAGAAGAATGTTGATTCATTCAACTAATCAGACTTGTTGCTTTCCAAGGAGTCCATAAACTAGAACTGCAAAACAAATCAATCTGTAATCAATACACAACTATTCATTCACAGTGCAAATATTAATGGCAAATTACAAATCATAATTCAAATACAAACAAAGACATAATTCCATTCCTTGAAAAATTTCCAAATCAAATGACTAATAAAGCAAACATCATTCCAGAGAATAATGTAAAGAAGGTTTGAGCCTAGCTACTTCTACTGTCAATGAAAGAGATAAGCAACATTTACAAGTCTGGAAAAATCACCAGTGTACAGAAACCCATATCTTCAGATTACCTCCATCTAAACTAAGAATTGTAGAAAAATACATCACCTATCCTACTATGAAACTTCTAATCTGCTAAGGCGTAAAGGCTTTAAGTTATTTCCTAAAATGTCACAACTAACTTACAATAGGCTTTGATTTTGAATTTGTAGCTCAAAATTCCATAATTTCCTCTCAAAACTAAGACATAGAAAGTTGTAGCTTTTGTGTGCATACAATTCTTCACAAAGACAATTTTCAGTTTCAGCTCTCAGTTTGGCTTCAGTTGATTTTAGTTTTCAATTCCACCTCTAGTTCAACTTTAGTTAACAATTGCAGTTTCCAATCTGACTTTGAGTTCCCCTTTTACATTACATAAATTTGCATCCTTTTCTAGAGATCACACTAAACTGGCCCACCACACTTTTAGCTTTCTTCCAGTTTGATGATTCTTTTAGAAAATTCCCCTTCCTTTGTATGTCAGTTTTGTAAATCAATCTTGATTTAATATCCCCCCATTCCTTAAAGTACTTGAAAGATATTTAAAAGCATTAATTAATTAATAAAATTAATCAATTAATAAGATTTAATTAACACCATCGATTAACTAATTTTGAACATTAATTAATTATTTCAAACAAATGAATTTGATAATTCTTTATATTTATGATTTGAAATAACAATTAAATATTCTCTTATAAATTAATGTCATTAAAACATTAATTCATGTTGAGTATGGATTTGATATCCCCATGTCGTTTGCTCCCTGAATCTGGAAACTGCTTTTGCATGGTTACACCCAATCAGCTTCAAGCAAATTTACTTCTTTTTTTGTCACGAATGATGTTTAACATCCTTTATCTCTCTTAAATGAGACTAACCAAATGATATTGAACAAAAATTCCCTCCAGTCCAAGAACCCTATGAACACCTCTAAGCATTGCATTCACATTGTTGACTGTCTCTGACTTTGAATTCTGAACCACAAACAATAGCATTTTCTTGAAGGCTCAAATTCACTCTGTGCATTCCCCCTTTTGTAGTTATGTAACCTACTTCCATGCTTTCACACCTTGATGTATTGTTGATGTTTCCACATTTTTCATACATGTTGATTAGGATATTTTCAAATACCACATTAGATGATGTTTCTCCATTGGCACAAGTAGAGAGGATGCTGACAAAGATGTTGGGAACCTGAATTAACATCCACCAATTGTATTTTCTTAGAAGTTCTCATTTCCTTCGTACGTTTCCTGATTTTGCAATCGTGGCATTCTCCTAAGATCACATTTACTAGATTCTCAATTTTATGAAGCATTTTGTAACATAGTTCATATGCCCGCATCTATGTTTCCCTACCTTCGTATGCATTCGGTGAGACTTTATTTTCTTAGGGAATCCCTGTCAAATAGTGCACGCACCCTTTGAAATCCATTTTGTACATCTCCTGTGATCATTGCATTCCATGGCGTGACATCTCCCATCATGGCATCCCATTGCACCAAAACCCATGTCATGCCTATGTTCGCTACCTCCACATTTTCTGGAGGTATTTTATAAGACAATTCTTGCGCCCCGTCTATGCTTTCACATCTCACATTTGAAGATGTCGGAAAAAGTTGTAAAATTCGGCCTTCCCATCTGCCAATTGCATTTGCTTGAGGTATTTTACAAGCCTTTTCAATAAATTTAATTTGTGCAGATTCTGCAATCATTGTATTTGATGAGCTAACATCTCTGTGGAGAGGGGGATTATCAAACAGTTCGTGCACTTTGATCTATCCTTATCCACCTTGTCAATCATTCATCGCCTTTCATGAGGCGACTTCCTCTCTCTCGAAGATATCTTGTCAAACAGTTTACGACCCGCGTTTGGTCTTTGCTTCTATGTTTTGCATGTCTCTCAGGCTTTCTTTACTCCGCATCCTGTGTTTCTTGATATTCTTTTGTGCTTTGATGGGTGTCCACATGAAGAGTGCGAGGAATTTTGTAAAACGCTTCATGCCATGCCCATGCTTACACATTTGTACCTGTCTGTGATCATTACCTTGATAGCATCTTGAGCTATTTGTCAAGCGGTTAAGCTTGCATTGTATCGTTGGAGGATGCCCAAATCTTGTTCAAAAGCTCCCATTTCTCTTAGCGCGGGCGAGGCTCCATACCTGCCCATTACACTGATTCGAAAGTTTCGAATGCCCCCCCTCACTATTTCTATTTTTTGGATCACCCAATCGTGCCTCCACCATTTGCGTGCATGCTCTGCCAGGGCATTTATTTTAAATCTCCATACTTTTGCAAAGGCAAAGGATATTGCCTCCATAGTTGTCAATCACATTCGTTTGAAAGTTCAAAGCCTTTTCAACAAATCCATTTT
>VDFB02184265.1:0-12624 GCA_007258455.2 Sequoia sempervirens
TATTAATTTTTATTTTAACTAATTATTTATAAATATTTTAAAATTAATTGATGAGATAGATTAGTCTCTAACAACTTCATTCATTGTTCAAGCAAGTGTAAGTATTTACAAATATAAATATTTTTAAAAATAAATGAAGTTTGTTGGTGCCTATCATACTTTTTTTAACATTGTTTAGATTAATTTGGTTTCAATTTATAATGGTCTATTTAAATATGAAAAGAATTAGAATAACATTTGATGTATATAAATATGAGTAATATAAATCTTTGATATATTAGCTACTTAGTTTTTATTATGTTTGGTTTTAGTTCTTTGAATTTTTGTCTTTGTTATGGATATTGTCTTGCATAGATTTTGAGAGTGATTTTTTATTACCCTTTTTTTGAATATTGTACTAATATCTTTTAGTTAATTTAAAAATTTAAATGCGATTTTTTTATTAAAAAAAGTATTATAAATTAATGATAGAGCAAGTAAATTTTGGAAGTAATTGAAATTGTAATAATAATGTACATGATTCTAGGAGTAGTAGGATAATATTTTATATTTTATAGCTACACTAGAAGTTGAATAATCATTTAGAAGATGAACTAAACAATCAATTTTATATTGTTAAATATGCATTTTATGAATGCAATGAATAAATGAATGGTAAAGTTTTAATTGAATATTTTTCTATTGTCCAAGCACTATTCATTTGTCAATGTTTTCTTGCATTACATTATTGGGTTTGAATTTGGTATCAAAGTGAGATGTGTTGAACACCCAGATGATTGAGAGAGGGGGCGATGAATTAGTATTCTATTAAAATTTTGAACACAACTTATCCAATCACCAAAACATATTAACAAAAATAAAGAATGAAAGCATGAAACATTCACAAGGCCACATAACACATGAACACTAAAAATTTTACGTGGAAAGCCTAGAAAGGGAAAAACCACGGTGAGGATTAGCTCACGATATATTATATCCAGATATAGTATGTTACAAGGGCTCACTATTAGGACACACTATCCTTATAAGGCTCACAACTAAAGATAGATACAAAATAAAGATGGCTACACAACCAAAATGTGAACTCATACAAAGTACACCTTCCTTGTGTTGAGTTTCAATTCCTTTGAAGCTTTGAATACAAAGTATTGCTATGCTTAGCAATCACTCAACTATTCTGCTCTTATTATGATCTCACACCTTTGAATTCACATGTTCGCACAATATGAGACCTCTCACCCCTGATTTACAACATATCCCTTCTCATCCTTCTTAAAACTCAAAAATGTGTTGCATATATATACCCAATTGCGTCTACATACATCAATCAAGTCACCCTAATTAGATATAACCAAAAATAATTTAAAAATAGTTTTTTCAACTTCACACCTAATTCATAATTTTTTGTGCTCAGACCAAACTTGCAATACTTAATTTAGGTTGGCATGGACCTAAAATAGATCCTACAAACATTTGTAATATATATTTAACCTTCACAACACATATCATGTATTAGGTCAGCCAAGAATTGGACCTAATCACAAAAATTTCATTCATACATACACTTCTTCATGCAAGCAACTTCCAAATTCAATCTTTTTTTCAAATTCACACTTAGCCGACATTAGTAAGTCTAACTTTAAAACCACATCACAAAAACATTCTTCTCAAAGAAATGCATAATCTCCCACAAGTTGATATACTAAATAGAGAAATGACTACGATACACAAAGCTAAGCTTAGTCATACATAACTTCCAACATATTTCATAAAACATCACAGAACCTTGATTTTACCTAAATCTGGTAGACTTTAAACCATGGTTAAAAATGAAAATTGAGATCACTTATTGCAATGGAGTGCAGACCCAAAAACTAACAAACTGAACCACAAAACAATCAATAGAAGCACTTAGTTAATATCTTGTGCAACCATATTTTCCTAACCAACTCATATTGTACACATATCATTAGTAGCACTTCCAAATCATACTAGGTTGATCATAACAATGTTGACATCAATGAAAGCACTGGATCAGGAAGTGTTATGCAATTCATGCTCATGTTTCCAACCTTTCCAAAACTTCCAACAATCTCCCCCTTTGTCATTGATGGCAACATGCATAATAAGAATAGGAGATCTCACCTCTTCATTACCATCACTCCTCTTTTCTCTTTTCTCTTCCTCTTTGACATCAATGGAAACATTTGTGCCAAAACTTCATATGCTCCCCCTTAGGAGGTCAACCAAATTTTTTTTTCCTTCTATATATATATATGTATATATATCAAAATCTGAAAAACTTGCTAAATCATGATAAATAGTTACCCCTGAGGATGCAAAAACTTGAATCTTTTGAAAAGTTTCTTGCCACTCAGACCTTCCTTCTTCCCACCATTTCTTTGTTACAATAAGAGTCCTACATAGAATTTCAAGTTCTAGTAGAGTTTATTCTCTTTCTTCTAGAGAACTGGGATCAAGAATTATCTCTAAGAGCTTATTAGTACTGCCAAGAGCACTCAAGACCGGTATATACTTTTCCTTAAATTTATAAGTTGCCTGATTATTTCATCTCTTTGAGTCTGTAGGGTGAAGAATTTGTCATGAAGCTCCATTATAGAGATCCAAGTTTGATCTTCCTTGTCTTGCACTAGATCATAAGAGTATGCAACAATGTTTATCTGATTCTCAATTGTGCTCATGCCATCCTTTATACTTCGAGTGATGTTTGGCCATTTCATGCAATATGACAGCATGTGTCTTGCTTCTTCCACATAGTCTTACACTTCTACTAACAAATTTGTAACCTTTTGATGTGATTTTGTACATTTCCTTGAGATATTCACTGAATTCTTTCTTTCAAGCCATGTCTCAATTTCAGCTTCAATTTGATTTTTCAATCTAGAGACATAATCTTTAAGGGATTTGATCAAGAGATTGAGATTTTCCATAGTATACAATGAATCATCAACACTTGTGCTAGGGATTACCTCTTGTAGAGCTCTTATGGATTCATCCAAACTTTGTACATTTGTAGACCTGACACCAATTGCATGCTCATGTTGAGCATTATGAACTCTTTCAATATTAGCAACTAGGGGATTGTCTGTGACTTTTCTCTTTTTACCAGCTCTCTTAGAGCTACTAGAAACCTCTTTACTCACCTCTTTTCTTCTAGTAACTTTAGGACTACCCAAAAGAGCTTTTGCATATCTAACAATTTTAGCCTCTGATAATTCATAATCCAATTTTGATAATCAAATAGTTCTAGGTTTACTAGCTTCAATAAAGCAAAAGTTTGTGGATATAAGAAAGTTAATATCTTTTGAATATCTTCTCACAACTTCTTTGGGAATCCTCATTCTCTTATTCATCCTACTCTAAAATACTCCAAAGAATGTTGCAAGGGAATCTTCCTGAGCATCCATACTTCCAAGGTTTTTCATGTACTTTTCTATTTGGTGTGCAATTGGTTCAATATTTGTCCAATTTACTTGTCCAACTATTGGTACTTCTTTCAAGAAATAGAGCAATAGGAAAATTATTAGGGTTCCATACTTAAATGTACACTTCTTTTTCTTAATGTCTCTTAGGTTCTCCATTAATTATTTTTGAAGCAACTCACAAATGTCATAGTTAGCATTGCTCTCAAACATGTCAAGAGCCATATGAACTATACTAAGAGGGACAAAGCTTACACTATTTGACTGGTAAATTTTCTAACCAATAAGTATAGCTACAAATCTAACTGTTGGGTTTGTAATAGAGTTCACTGTAATTTCCTTTTGTTCAAGAGTGACACCTATTTTCTCCATTATATCCTTTGTATATCAACTATCTTTTGATCAAGAAATGGTCTGATAGACCACAAACTGGTTACATCCTTAATTATTTCCTTTGTTATTGAGTGAGGGCCATCAATCCATATATATTGGTCATGAATTCTACTCATTACTATTCTTATGTACTTTGCCTAATTTTTAAAATTTGGAAACTGCCATTAGATATTGAATCTCTTGTCACTTAGGGTTTTGTACTCAGGTTTTAGGGTATCTTCATTTTCTCCCTAATCATTTTTCCATAGAATAGATAACCTACTAGGTGATGCCTCTTCAATTTTCCCATGAATATATGTTCTAATATCCTTAGTAGCTAAAACCTCGTTAGGAGTGCCAAAGAATGCACCCAAGGGATCGACCGACAACACTTTAGCAGAATAGCTTTTAAGTACTAGTTGCGATCTTTGTGAATTGTCTATTACTTTCATTAATTCCATTATATTTAAATTTCTTTTAGAGAATTGTTTTGAAAGAAAAAAATATGTAGGATTTGTAAAAATACCTCTTAAAGAACCAGGGTCTTAATTTTTAGCTTCCAGAAGATGCTTCAGGCCCTTCTACACCTCTTTTTCCTTCGTTTCTTCTTCAGATGCCTTTGAATAAATGAGTTTTCCTTCACATAAACATATTTAACTCTCTGATTTCACCTAACCCCTACAATAAATGCTTCAAATTGAAATTTTGATGTTCCTAAAATTGTATGCACAAACATATTTCCATGCTCTGCAAATTGTTGCATTCCACTATTTTCTTCTACAAATTTCTTCTATAACTTTATAAATTCCTCTTCCATGATATATTTTCATGTCATATCTTGACACCTCATATTTCTAAGGGCTATATTATATTTTTCTATTGTTGCTCCCCCTAAGCACATGCCTTGGTTTAATTTTCAAGTGAATTATCTACACCAAAGGGAGTCACAAATGTATTTGAAGTTCCTGATTCATCTTTGTTCTCAAATTCTTCTTTCTTTCTCCATATCTTATTCATTTCCTTCTTAAATTTAGTAGGATCAACTTCCTTTGCAAGTTCACTCCTCTTTACTAGATTATATTATCTTCTATTTTTGCTTCTACAAACTCTTGAAATATATCCAAGCTTGTTGTAAAAGTAGCATACAACATTTTTCTTACCAAACTAACTTCCATTCATTCTTGATCTACACTAGTTAACCTTATGTCCAAATGCATTGCATGTATAATAATAGCCATTGAAAGATTGGGTCATTCTCCCACTATTATATTGATAATTCATCATTTGACTTCTGCATTCAACACCTCTATGTCCAAATTTCTTGCATCCAAAACATTATCTGAGTACGTATCTAGAATTTTGTTTCATTCTACTACATTCTATTGCCTTGTGTCTAAATTTATTGCATGAAAAATAAATACCATTGAAAGATGGGTACCTGTGAGCATTTGGTTGTTTGATAGGAGGTCTTCTAGCATTGCTTCTTTGATTTCTAAATTGTCTTCCATTGCGTTGAGTCTTCTTTTGATTGTCAACCTTGTTAGGTGTCTCATTTTCCTTTTAAATTTTTCCTTCTACAAGTCCCAAACCACCTTTATCCTTAGATGGCTTCTATCTTGATATTAGTTTATTGATTTTTTGAATTTGTCCTCATGTATTATTTCCTTTTCCAAATCTGATATGAGATTTACTACTTCTTGTTCAAGTCTTGAGCTTTCTTCAATCTTGATTTGTACCAATGCATTTAGAAATTCCTTAATCCTTCCATTTTATTCTATTTTCACTTTTAGTATGGTGATTTCTTCATTTGTTTGCTTCAACTATGCATTGATGGTGTAGGAGCACCATCACCCTATTGTTAAATTTTGATCATTTGTTCAGTTAGGGGAAATATAGGATGTTTGGAGTCAATATATAATAAGTGAGGTCTTTGAAGGCCATATTTTATGTAATAGGTTGATATTATGTCTTAGGATTGAAGTTATTAAAAAGGATTGCACAAAAACTCAAATATTGTTAAGTGCAAACAAAGGTGCTAAAATGTTGTTGTGAAGAGTCTTTGAAGTTTAAAAGGTAATTATTCCCATTGGGGAAGGTGAAATGTTTTGTAAAAGCTATTTAAATATTTTCAAGGCTCAAACAATGGTTTTTGAACATTACTTTGAAGATTTCATATGAAAAGAACATCCATTTTGTTGTTAAACTCTATTTTTTTTTTTCTGTTTTCCTGAAGTTGTATCTTCCTGTATGGACCCAAATAGCCTGCCATTGACACAAGGCTTGTTGTATGTGTAGATATATGTATTATATTTCAAATGCACCTATTCTTAGTATCTAACAATGGGTTTTGTAAGAGAAATCTTCAATTTTATGAGACTACTCTGTTTTTGCTGAGTCTAGGGTTTGCATAAAATCTAAATCATGAAATGACCATCCTACCTACTGTTGTGACTTGTTACTCAGTGGGATGGCTTGTTACATGTTAGGATAGGGTTTATTTTTGTTTTGATTGTTTTGGAATGAGTTTAAGGTTGATAGGGTGGTTTTCTTGATTTGAAACAAGCACTTTTCCATGTGAAGTTGATGCACCATGGTGGAAATTTGAAAAATTGTCAAAGGAGTGGTATATGCAATGAAATTTTAACCTTTTGTAGGGTCCATGGGATGTGTTTGAATAATTCATTCGATCTGGAAAGGTTTGGATATATGAGTTTCAATAAACCCTCATCAATAGTGCATACAACAAGGGTTTTTGAGTTTGGGATGGATTTGGCCGTACAAGTGGAATCTAATTATGGATTCTATGTTTTTAGGGAATTTGAATTGTTGCATCAAGGTTTCAGAGGGTTTGGTTTAGTTTAGAGGGAAATCCCTTTGAAAAAGAGGCCTATTTCACTAGGTTTTTCCATGGTAGGGGTATTGGATCTCCATGTTGGTCCAAACAAGTTGGTGTTGGGGTTTACATATATTTTATAGCTTTGAAATGGGTGTCTGAAATCATCATATTTTTTTTAGGTTTTTTGGAGAGTATTTGAGTTGAAGGCCAAAAAATGAGTTTGCACTACTACTATTTGAGTTAAATGCCAAAAACTGAGTTTGCACTACTATTTGAGTTAAAGGCCAAAAACTAAGTTTGCACTACTACTAGGATCCATGGGTGAAATTGAGAAATGGTGTTTCTGATTGTTGTCTAGCTTGCAAGATTGTTTTAATTGATTTAAAAGACCATTTTAATCTTGTTAGATGCCTCTTGAAGGAAAGTTGTCAATTTGATTGGGTTTGAGTCTTCTGGGTCTACATCAATTGACTTCCCTATGTCTTTCTCTAAAAATTTTGATTTGTTCTCTCAACTTTTTGATGCATTCATTTGCTTCTCCTAGGATTTCCTTCATACTTTTGTTCTTAGATTCAACTCTTTCAAGATCTTCAAGAGTAGCCTTAAGTTCTTTGTCAAACATGCAATCATCTTCTTCATATTCAATTGCAAAAATTTCTTATGAAGGAATAAGACACTTTTTGTCAGCCATGTGTTCAAACTTCAAGACCTTCCTCAAGTTATTAGGCTTTTCAAAAGGAACTAGGCTCTGATACCAATTTTTGAACACCTAGAATACTGAGAGGGGGGTGAATAAGTATTCTATTAAGCTTTTGAACATAGATTATCCAATCACCAAAACATATTAACTAAAATAAATAATAAAAGCATGAAACATCCACAAGGTCATATAACACATGAACACCAATATTTTTATGTGGAAAACCCAAAAAGGGGAAAACCACGGTGAGGATTAACTCACAATATATTATATCTAGATATAGTATATTACAGGGGCTCACTGCCAAGATGCATTGTCCAAGTATAAGGCTCACATCCAAAGATGGATACAAAATAAAGATGGCTACATAGCTATAATGTGAACTAATACAAATTACACCATCCTTGTGTTGAATTTTATTTCCTTTGAAGCTCTAAATACAAAGTATTGCTCTGCTTAGTAGTCGCTCAACTATTTTGTTTTTATTCTAATCTCATGCCTCTGAATTCACATGATCACACAATATGAGACATCTCACACTTGATTTACAACATATCATTTCTCATCCTTCTTAAAACTCAAAAATATCTTGCATATATATACCCAATTACATCCACATACATCAAACAGGTCGACTTAATTAAATGTAACCAAAAACAATTCAAAAATAGCTTTGTCGGCTTCACACATGATTCAAAAACTTCTTCACGCTTAGACCAAACATGCAATACATAATTTAGATTGACATGGACCTAAAATAGATCCTACAAACATACAAAATATATATTTAATCTTCACAACACATATCATGTATTAGGTCAGTCGGGAATTGGACCTAATCGCAAAACTTTCAATCATACATACACTTCTTCATGCAAGTGACTTCCAGATTTGTTATTTCTTCAAATTCACACTTAGCCAACATTAGTAAGTTTAACTTTAGAACCACAACACAAAATAATTCTTCTCAAAGAAATACAAAATCTACAACACTAATATACTAAATAGAGAAATGACTATGATACATAGAACTAAACTCTACCATACATAACTTCCAACATATTTCACAAAACATCATATAATCTTGATTTTACCTGAATGAGATAGAATTCAAACCATGGTTAAAAATGCAGAGTGAGATCACTTAGTGTGGTGGAGTGCGGACCCAAAAACTGACGCATTGAACCACAAAACAGTCAGTAGAAACACTTAGTTAATATCTTGTACAATCATATTTGTTGAACCAACTGGTATTGTACACATATCTTCAATAACACTTCCAAATCATACTAGGCTAATCATTACAATGTTCACTTCAGTGACAACATTGGATCAAGCAATGTTATGCAATTCATGCTCATGTTTCCAACCTTTCAAAAATTTCCAACAATCTCCTTCTTCCAACCATCTCCTTTTTCCAACAATGAAGACATTTAGATGAAAGAGGAAGTTTTCCATGTAAGGAGAATTTTTTCAAACAAAAAAGTCAAATCATTTTTATGTTCTTTAATATCTTCTCTATTATGTTATTCATACATATATTTTTATTAAATTTGATCTTCTTCTCTTTTGCTCAGTTGTCACACCCCCTTTTTGTAATTTTTTTTAATTCTTCATTTTTTAAAATTCTCCAATCCTTTTCTTGGCATGACCCCCATTTTCAATTCCTCTCCACTAGAATTAAACAAAAGTTTTAATTTTCATTATCTTCTCAAGTCGTGACTTCTCACATTATCCAATTTTTATTTTCTTGTGTTTTGAATTTTTTCTACATGTGTAGTTTGTTGGTCGAAAGTGAGCATAACAAAATAAATGAATGAAAATAAATTTGTCTACAATAAATTCACCACTTCCTATTACATCATGGATATTGACGAAAATTTGAAAACTCTTCACCTCACTTGGCATCCTCACGACATTTTTGTTAATTTATGAAAAAAATGTTCAAAATCATTACTGAAGGGCACACAATATACTAAGAGGGGGGTGAATCAATATATTGAATCTATTTAAGACTCTTTAATTCAACATGAACTACTATTAGTCACTTCTCCAAAACAACTAATATCAAACAAGAAATATAGATGTGCACATCCACACAATGAACACCAGATATATATGGAAACCTAGAATGGGAAAAACCACAGTGAGAAGAGTTGCTTGGATCTACTACCCAAATCTAGCCTCACAAAAATAATGAACAAATTACAATCATGAAGTATGTACCAACCTACTAGTGACACCAATCCTCTATTGTATTTGTAGGCACCAAATTATTGGAGACACCAATCCCTAACACAAAGATCTGAGCACCAACTCAATAAGACACCAGACCTATCAGATTACATAGATGAGATTTGCAGATCTTCAATACTAATCACATAGCTTGCACTATATTTGACCTTCCTTTAGACACTCTCCTACATAGCTTATGATATTCTGATGATGACACATAACGATTGATATGCAACTCCCATTGAATTATTGAATTTACACTTTCTCGCACAATTGCTCTCATATACACCCTCATACACACTTAAACTATGATGATTAGTCATTATATAAAAATATCATTACATTGAAATTAATTCATGCAATCTAGGATTTCCTTAACACCTTATGTAATTAGCCAAGTTAGCTAAGGTGGACCTAAATTCAAATTTGCATGAAACATGTAGTTGTTAGGTCCTAAATCAATTTTTTTTGCCACCAAATGAACATGATGTCATGTGCTTCCTTCAAGGACCTTAACATAGACCTATCAACTTCCCACACTATCTTTGGAGGTCACACACTACAAGTTGCTATTGCATAGTTCCAAAACATCCATCCACTTGGTTGATTAACTAGCATAGTGACCCTTCCATCACTTCAAACTTTCTACGTGTTGAACATAAATTCTAGAAACTTAGGAATAAAATAAACCAAGTGTAGAAATACTCTCCTTTCAAACCACAAACTAAAACTTTCATCCAAGAGGGAATTTAGATTAAAACATGCTACCAAAAAAACTCTCTACCTGGGTAACTGATCACAAACATTCCCAATCAAACTTCTAGATTAATTCTATCAAAAAATACATACAAGCATGATGTTTGAATCATACGAAAATAGTCTTCTTTGTTGTTCTCAAAATGATCTAATATGACATCACAATTATATTTAATTCTCACTAATTTCCTAACATTACTCTTTTGGCATCG
Source organism: Sequoia sempervirens (assembly GCA_007258455.2). Taxonomy (NCBI): domain Eukaryota; kingdom Viridiplantae; phylum Streptophyta; class Pinopsida; order Cupressales; family Cupressaceae; genus Sequoia; species Sequoia sempervirens. The sequence continues at coordinate 10,555 of VDFB02184265.1, forward strand.
ATGAGCACTTTTGACATCAAGGACATTGCTCCTTTGTCATTTCATTTGACATCATATAACATATGTTCAACAATCTCCCCCTTTGTCATTGATGGAAACAAAAAAATGTTGCTAGCACAAGAAGATAAATCTAATGTGTCAAGATCATGAAGCCACCTCACATTGAGTTCCACTTTCTCACCTTAAATGATTTAGCATTTTGAGTTCCATTTCCCCCCTTTGACATCAATGGAAAAGGCCATCTACTTACTACATAATTTGAAAGTCTGCCTCTAGGACAAACTCTGCCTTAGTCCATGCTTCGACCAAATCTTTTTGATAGGGAGGCTGGAGGAATCAATCACAGATTCATGCACTAGGCCTTGTCATAGACCTCCTTGGTGTAATTGTTGTTCCACCTTAACCTATAGGAACTCTACCTTGTCTAAGTTCCCCTGGTTCTCCTGGCCAACCTCACTATCTTGACAAATTTTGAACAACCAAACCAATCCTTGGTTCAACGCTTCACTCTCCTTTGGCCCTTAATCTGCCCTAAAGGCCAAATAACCTCAACCTTCTTCTAGGTTCTTGCAGGGGTTTGAAAAGGTTACAAAGACTTCAAAATGGCTTGTCTAGGGTTCTTAGACAACCACAAGTTTCTATCTTACCATCGCTTTCACAAAATGCTCTCCTAGGGTTTGAAGGGCTAGTAGCCTTGAGCCCCCAATTAGGTCTCTGAATAGGGGTAAAATGCTTTTTCTTTCTAAACCCACCAAATAACCTGGTTCTTTGCTTAGGAACTGTGTTTCACATGCCCTCACCTCCAAGATTCTTATGGTTTCAAGACTGCTCAGGCCGTATGCTATCCAGACACCAAATTGGTCAAGAAGCTAGGTTTTCCTTAGCTTTCTTAGGCTGATTCAAGACTGTCAGAAAGTTATTCATTCAAATTAATTGATAAAGTCTCTTCCTTGTCACCATGTAGAGCCAAGACACTCCCCTAAATCCTCCAAAAATAATTTCTAAAAAAGACTTTACTCCCCTGCAAGTTATTCATGCTGTCCTCTAGCCTTTCCTAGTCGGGCTCTTTCCTAGCTCGCCTAGGGCAAGGCTTTTCTTCCAACTCCTGCAACCAAAAAAAAACTAACACCTACCATATTTACAAGCAAGGAGCCTAGGCCCATTTCCCAAAATGCCGTACAATTTATACGGTGGGAAGGTGCTCTAGGACTCCATTATTGCAAAACTACCTGTTACAGGCCTGAAAATGACAGTGAACAAACTATTTACAAATGACAACATAAAAAGATTTACAAAGATAGAAAAATGGTACACAAAGCCTGCACAATACTAAATATACATTCTACAAGCAAGATCACAATAGTATCACGCCATTAAAGCTCAATATCAATGCTAAAAATAGAGAACTATCTTCTTGTACACTATTTTTTCCAACTTTTCAAAACTGTCCCTTAACAATAATATCACCAACCCTAACACAAGGTCAAAGCATGCCTTAAATAGGCCTTCCAAACAATTTAGATGCTTGGGTCGAGCTCAAAGATGACCTAATAATGCAATTTATAAAACCCATTGTGTTTTCAAATATTTGACTAGGTTGGTAACCAAGACAAATTAGAGCTCCAAAACCCATTCAAGATTTTCACCTCCTAAACCATTGATCATAAAAGATCAAGTTTTATTCCTACTCCACCAATTGCTAACAACATTGGTGAACATGACCAAAAAGAACACAACAAAACAATAACTTTAAACAAAACTTCTAGGAAAACTAATATTTTCCCAGGTGCTCCTGCACCATTCTCCCCCTCTCAGCACAAACAACTAAGGAATTTTTTGAGAGATCAGAGATATGTCAATGCCTTGCTTCTTAAAGTCTACTTCTTCTACCCAGGTAGCTTCTGATTAATGCTTATCCTTCCATTTGACAAGATGCTCCATGTACACCTTGTGCCTTGTAGTCTTCTTCACTCTTGACTCCAAGATCTTCTCTGCTTGTAGCTTATCTTGATGAGGGAAGGGTACAATGCTGATGTCCTTGAGAACTTCTTGACTGTTCTGATCCACATC
>VDFB02184268.1:0-10151 GCA_007258455.2 Sequoia sempervirens
AAGAAAAATTAACCAATCCTAGGGTAGTCATTTAAAGATAAAAAAAGAACCAATCCTAGGGTAGTCATCTAAGGTAAAATGAAGCAATCCTAGGGTAGGCACTTCATCTTTTATTTTGGGCTTAAAATAATTTTTTTTTTTATGTGAAGCAAAATCTTCACTTAGTTTAGAAAATTTTCATTTGGTGCTTAAAAACTGAACCTTTGTTTGCTTTGCTTCAACGGTGATAGGCATTTGCTCTCCCCTTAACTGGGTGATCAAAATGACAAACTCACCTATTTCCTTTTATGCATTTTATAGCTTTATTAAAACCTTGTAGAGAGCCTGCTCTTGTGGGAAAAAGTACTCACCCAAGAGGAATGACTCAAGTGGGTTCAAGCCAAAGCCAGGCTATTCCACCCCACTCTAAAATTTAAAGCAAAATTGGGGAACCCCTCTTTTGACGGTAGTGTGCATTGATAACCATCCCCAAAGCCTTTTTTCTAAAGGTAGGGAGGTCTCTCGAGGGAGTCTATCATTTACCGCACCGAACGGAAACCCTTACTACGAACCTAGTGTAGTATCTTACCGAGTCAGTTTCTGAACATTATTTCAATCACAGTGCAGGGGAGGGAAGAATCTACCCCCAAGATACTCACCATATAACTACCAAGGATTGTTTGCTCAGGGGATCTGGTATCCACTTCCGTCACTCTGAGTACGCACCTGGAAAAGACAAAAACACGGGCGCCCTTTCGGGGGTGACATGGCTGTGTGAGTCGATGCAGTTCTAAGATGTGCGCTGTTGATTGCTATGATGACCTGCTTGAGAACTAAGAGTGAGTCTGTTTAAAGTGCTTATCATGTGTAAAACCCGTTAAAACACTTTTTGAACAACATTTTGGTTATACACTTGATGTTTAGCATAGGACTTAAGACAACTATTTTACAACTTGTTTGATGTGTTTTCACTACATTAATTTAGATAAGATCATCCAAAACACTCATTATCATATTGATTAATCTCATGTTACGAGATTGGAAATCCACAAAGTTTGTAAAGAAATCCGTTTCCAAAAGGATTAAGAAGCCAAAGAAACCCCTCAATCACAAGAAATTATTGAAGAAGCAACGATTCTTATATCAAAGTCAAAAAGTTTTACTCAAATATAGAAACTTTCTTCATAGGTATCATGATTGTGTTAGAGGTCTTTCAGATGATTATGCTATAGAGCCCTTATATTCACAAGCTTACTTTCAAAGAAGAGCCCTTTCTCAAAGGCATAACCATAGTCAACGCATTCGTTTCAGTTATATTCCCCAACCCGCAATCGAATATTCTACTCGTCCAAATCAAATTTTGCAATAGAGAACTTAGAATACATTAGGCATCTATCATAAAATCCATCCTTTTACAAAGCCATGATCAAAATTTCATAAAGTGCAAAATCATCCTTTTCTTGATCTTTTGCTTATATTCCCGCTAACAGGATTTTCATCCTTTCACTTAGGGAACAACACAAGCTACAAGATTAGAAATTTTGTGTAAGTCATAGAATCTTCATTCTATCCTGACTTTCATATATATCACATAAATTGCACTATTTCACTCTTTTGATCAAAAGTGAGTAGAATTTGAAACAAAATCTATGCCTGTCTTCATGAGATCTCAAAAACAAATGGAAAAAGATGAGGGAGAAACCACAACCAGTAAAATGGGTGACCGAAATGAAAAAGAAGAGGAAACGTTTAATCTTGATGAGTTAACAGAAGAAAAGCTTCAAGAAGCAGAACAAGATCCCCAATTCCATACTCTTATGGAAAGAATTCTAGAACGTAACAAAGAAAAATATTTTCTTTCATTAGCTAATCAACGAGCTAAGTTGCCTCACACCTTTGACATAGAAGGGATTAAACAAAATCCTGAAACTCCTCCTACTGACTTTAGTGCTCTTAACCAACAGATAAAAGAATTACAAGGGCAAATAAAGGAAATGCAAGGAGGTACAACAAAGAAATATGTTTTGGAAGACATATCTCCTTATCCATTTGATAGGAGTCTTCAAATGATCCCATTTCCAAAACATTGTGAAATTCCTAAGTATGATAGGTATAATGGAAAAACTGATCCCATTGACCATGTTAGGGATTTCCGAAACATGAGTCTTGAATTTGCCTATGACGATACTTACTTGATGCGATTATTTCCACGAAGTCTAGGTGTACAATCTATGGAGTGGCTTTCAAAAATCACTCCACCTATCAAAACTTTTGAGGAGTTAATAAATCAGTTTATCTCACAGTACTCCTATAACATTCAACATCAAATAACAATGCTTGATCTTTGTAAAGTGAAACAAAAAGTAGGAGAACCTTTCACTACGTTTTTACAAAGGTGGAGAAGGTTATTTGCACGATATTCTCATCCTATTCTTGAAAAGGAAAAGATGGATATCTTTATCAATAGCCTTGATCCAGAATTAAGCTATAGGCTTAACCTTCATTGTCCTCATAACTTTGAAAAATTGATTGAAAACGCAATCACCATTGAAGGGGCCTTGGTTAAAAGGGGAGTGATAAAACTTGATAATACAAGTACATCAAATCAAAACAACAACGATAAAACAAGGTTTTGGAACATAAACAAAAATGTTGTTAATGATGGTATAGTAGATGCAAATAATTTACGAACAAGACCATCCGTTTTCAATTTATCAAGTGCTTCACGAAACAATCCACAAGGAAATACAATTCAACAAGGAAACAATAGTCAACAAGGACAAATTTCCAAGCAAGAGAACATGACCAATCAAAATACCAATCAAAATCGTGGTAATTTCAATAATAATCTTGGCAATACCCAAACATCAAATCCGTCTAGACCTTCATTCTTTTCAAACCGACGGACTTTTACTGCTTTGGGTCAATCTCTTGAGTCTGCTCTCAAGGAGCTTCTTGATAATAAGGTTATCACCTTACCACCACAAAGATATTATGAGCCACGAGTTAAACCACCATCATGGAATGACTCGTATTATTGCAATTATCATCGATGTAAAGGTCATAGAACAAACAATTGTCAAGCTTTGAAAAATCTAGTACAAGATTTAATTGACAATCGTACCATTACAATTGAGGGACATCATACCAATGATGATCATCAAGCATTCAAAGATCCTTTTCCAAACTACCAAAAGGGGGAAACATCGGATACCAAAGCCAAAAGTATGCATAATGTTGAAGACAATATAATCCGTCACATTCACACAGATGATAATCGGATTAATGTTATCAAAATCAAAGGAAAACAAGAATATCAACAGGTTAATGTAACAACAAGAGGTCAAGCAAAGGTTGTTTTAAAAGGAAGTTCATCTAAAACAACTATTTCTTCTCCAACTCAGTATAATTTGGTTGATCAATTGAGAAAAACATCAGCTCAAATATCCATTCTTGAACTTCTTAAAATATCCCCCATACACAAGAATATTTTAGAAGAAGCTCTTGTAAACACAACTATTGATACTGATCTAGATGCAAACAAATTTCAAGCCATGGTGGGACATTTATCTTCCCCCACTTGTCTTTCATTTTCAGACAAAGATGATGCTTCCATGACACATCCACATAATTCCTCGCTCTATCTTGAAGTCATGATCCATAAACATCGAATTAGACGTGTCTTAATAGATGGAGGAGCCGGTTTGAATATTTGTACCTTAAAATTAATAAATGCCTTAGGAATTTCAGAAAATGAAATTGACCCACGAAGGAAGATAACCATCAAGGCATATGATGATGAAGAAAGAGCTTCTAAAGGGTTAATATTGTTACCTATCAGAGTGGGACCTGTTGTGAAGAATACATTTTGTCAGGTTCTAGATCGAGATTTGTATTATAACATACTTTTGGGTCGTCTGTGGATTCATGATATGCAAGCAGTGCCATCAACATATCATCAATGTATCAAGTTTCCATATGATGGACAAGAAATAACTATACAAGTTGATTACAATAGTACCCAAACTTGTTCAAATCTTAGAGTAACTCAAGATGTTTTTGTGCCACACAATAGAGAAGCTCTTGTTGTTTCTTCTTCCAATCTACAAGACCAATTGCAAGAATTGACAAAGAATCTTGATACTAAGCTAAAATTTAAAGACAAAGGGGTAGGTGAATATTCACTATCTCTTTCTACTTTACCTCCTTCTCCAAGATCACATGGTTTGCCAACTTTATCAAATCAAAAGATTGCAACCGCTTCTACATCTCAAGCTTCCGTGCCAATCACAAAGTTTGATGGAAAATTCATTAGAGCTAATACCACTGAAGAAGAAGCTGAAGATAGGGACATCCTAAATTGGCTATACAAAGATGAAGATGACTCTCTCTTGCACATTAAGTTGCCTAAAGAACAATATGGTAAGGGGTACGCTATCATGCAAAAGATGGGCTATGAAGGGAATGGTCCTATAGGGAAACAAAGAGAAGGAATTGTAGAACCAATTAAACCTAATTCAAAGCATTCAAGTGATAAAATAGGACTTGGATATGGTAAGGATAAAGAAGAATCTACTTCATAGCAGACATCATTAACTCATAAAGGAGGATCCGTGTCAGATAAATCTCATGAATCAGTTTTCCAATTGCAAAACAGTTCAGATATTGATTCTAATGAATATGAATGGGACACCATTTATAATGATGAATTTTGGAGGGATAAACAAGTTGATACTATACACAAATATGCACCTGTTCTTATACAAGGAGAAGGCTCAAGACCTCCACTCGATTATGTTTTACAAAGCGATCATGACTCAAGTGAGGAAGAATCAGATTCTAGCGAGATTGACAATCAACAAGAGAATACCATCATAGACCTTGTCTACAATGAGGATGATAACCATATCATGACTTTGACAATTCAAGACCTTACCCAACCTAATGATCCTATGCCTCTAGTTTATCCAAAACTTATAGATTGGGACATTGACGCACCTATCCATATTCCTACATTTAGTAATGATGAAGACATTATAACTTTCCTTTGTTCCTCAAATGAAGAAAACAATTGTTTCATTCAATAATCTTATACTCATGATTTTGACAAGGAGAGTGTCAAGTCTCTTAGTTGCAAAATAAATGAAATAAAAGATGGATCTATTGGTGAAAACCGAAAAATGGCAGTGATAGATCAAAACAAGAGAAAAATAAAGAGCGAATCTGACAATGAAAACCTTTCTGAGGCATTGAAGGATGAGAAACTTGACACTCTTCCCAAAGTATTATCATGAAAGATCTTCTATTTTAGTTGAACCAACGGAGAATCAATCAACATAAGTCTGACAAAACAGCCAAAGAAGTTTTACTGCAGCATCATTAACAATTGAAGAAGTCCAGAAATTCATGCAATTCTTGAAGGACAATCAAATTAACTTTGCTTGGTCATATGCTGATATGCCAGGGTTAGATCCTAATTTGATAATGCATCCTTATCCTATTATTAAACCCGGGGTAAAACACGTAAAGAGCTCAAAAATGCATCCACATGTTGCATTATTGGTCAAAGAAGAATTAAAGAAGCTTTTGGATGTTGGATTCATTCGAACTATTGACTATGCGGAATGGATTTCAAACATTGTACCTGTTTCAAAGCCGGATGGAAGGATCAGAGTTTGTACAGATTTTAGGGATTTAAATAAATCTTGCCCCAAAGATGATTTTCCTTTGCCCAACATAGATATGATTGTTGACTTAACTGCTGGTCATGCAATGTATTCATTAATGGATGGATTTTCAGGATACAACCAGATAAAAGTACCAAAGATCAAGATAAAGCGGTGTTTACATGTACTTGGGGTACCTATTGTTAACGGAATGTAATACCATTGAGGGTTAAAGAATCTGGAGCTACTTATCAAGAGAGAAATGACAACTATTTTTCATGATATAGTGCATACATTCATGGAAGATTATGTTGATGATTTACTTGCAAAATCTCATACACGAGATGAACACCTAGAAATTTTATCAAAAATCTTTATCAGAATGGAGAAATTCAATGTTCGACTAAATCCAAAGAAATGTGTCTTCAGTGTTACATCTGGAAAACTCCTAGGGTACATTGTTTCAGAAAAGGGTATAGAAGTTGATCCAGAAAAGGTACAAGCTATAATGGACATGCCTCCACCATGAAATATCAGTCAATTAAGATCCTTGCAAGGAAGATTACAGTCCATTAGAAGGTTTATAGCTCAACTGGCAGACAAAAGCTTGCCATTTACACATTTATTGCATAAAAATGTCCCATTTAAATGGGATGACAAATGTGAAGCAGCATTCAATCAGATCAAGCAATATCTTACACATCCACCAGTTTTAATTCCACCTATTCCAGGAGAGCCACTCATACTCTATATTTCAGCAACAGAAGTATCTTTGGGAGCATTGCTAGCACAAGAAGACTCTACAGGTAAAGAAAGGGCTATATATTATATCAGCAGAACCTTAACAAGACATGAGTTAAACTACAGTTTCATTGAAAAAGCTTGTCTTGCAGTAGTGTTTGCTTCTCAAAAGTGGCGACATTATATGTTGGCTCATACAGTTAAGCTGATAACAAAGATTGATCCATTGAAATACCTATTAAGTAGAGCTACTTTAACAGGAAGACTTGCAAAATGGGTAATGATCTTAAGTGAGTTTGACATTCACTATGTAGATCGAAAAGCCATTAAAGGACAGGTCATTGCAAATCAGTTGGCTGAAGCTCCTTTACAAGAAGACAATCCAATGCACATTGAGTTTCCTGATGCAGATGTCTTTACAGCAACAATTCAGAGACCGTGGGCATTGTACTTTGATGGATCTTATACACAATATGGCTCGGGGGCAGGGATTCTTTTTATTACACCTGAAGGACATACCATTTCACGATCATATCGGTTGATGTTTCCTTGCACAAATAACATAGTAGAATATGAGGCATTACTCATAGGATTGAAGATAGCTTTGGAATGGCATATTACAAAGCTAGAAGTTTATGGTGATTCACAACTTGTCATTAATCAAATTAATGATGATTATCAAACTAAAGATGATAAGTTGCTACCATACAAGAACATGGTGGATGATTATAAAAAATATTTTGTGTCAATCAAGTTTTCACAAATATCAAGGATTGACAATAAAGTTGCAGATGCAATGGCTACCATTGCTTCTTTATTACAAATATCAGAAGATCAAACCAAGTATGAATTCTTGGTGGAATAATTGTTTTCTCCTGCATATGATAATCCTGAAACCCAAGTTATCTATTATTTGACTGGTTCAGATTCACCTTTATATGGTAAGACTTATACCTATTTGAAAGATAACATCTTGCCTTCAGATTTATCCTGCAACCAAAAATGGAATTTTATTCGCCAATCATTCCATTATACCTTAATTGCCAATATCCTTTATCGACATGGTCTTGATGGTACACTCCTTATATGTCTTGAATGTGATGAATCTGAAAAATCCTTACAAGAGGTTCACGGTGGTATTTGTGGAACTCATTCGAGTGGTTTGACCTTAGCGAAGAAACTTGTCAGAATGGGGTACTATTGGCCTACCATGGAGAAAGATTCTTTTAATTTTGTCAAGAAGTGTTCTAAATGTCAGATCCACGGGAATCTTATTCATGCACCTGCACAAGAACTGCAACCTTTCATTTCAACATGGCCTTTTTCTCAGTGGGGATTAGATCTTGTTGGTAAAATACATCCTTCATCGTCAAATGGTCATAAATTTATCATCACAACTACAGAGTATTTTACAAAATGGATTGAAGTTGTTCCTCTAACAACAGTGACTGGTAAACAAATATCTTCATTTATCCTGAATTACATTATTTGTAGATATGGAATTCCTAATTCTATTGTTACTGATAATGGAAGGCCTTTTAAGAATCAAGATGTGGATGAACTTTGTGAAAGATTTCACATCCAACACAGGTTCTCTACACTTGCTTCGGTATCCCGCAGGGGATGTGGTCAAAGCGAGAAGCTTCTGGCAAAACCATCTTGAAGAAGATATTAAAGAAGCCGTTAAATGGCGAGGACACGGTGGTGGCATAATCGAATTAAACCCGGCTTTGTGGGCATATAGAACCGATTCATACACCAAGCGGGAGCTACACCATATGCTTTTGATCTATGGGCGGGGAAGAAATTTACCATTAGAAGTTGAAATACCTTCGCTTAGGGTTTCACTCAAGGGATTGATAAGTGATGAAGACTACAGGGTTTCTCGTCTCCAAGAGCTTGAACTGTTAGATGAAAGATGCCAACATGCAGCTGATCATTTGAAAGGTTATCAACAAGTCATGTCTCGTAGTTATAATCACAGAGTTAAACCATGAGAATTTCAAGTGGGTGACTTAGTTTTGAGAGAAAATCCGCGTAATCAGCAAGACAGAGAAAAGAAAGGAAAATTTGAACCTAACTGGCTTGGTCCATTTGTCATTATAGCAGCATACGGTTCTGGTGCATATCAGTTATCCACATCAGAGGGGGACCTGTTTGAAGAGCCAATCAATAGTATTCATCTGAAGAAGTTTTATGTCTAAAGTCACGAAAAAATCAAAAATCATAAAAATCTTGAAAAAGATAAAAAAAAAAATCATAAAAAGTCTAAAAAATTCAAAAAGTCAAAAAATCAAAAATCAAAAATCAGAAAATCTTGAAAAAGTGCAATAAAATAAAAGTAGGTAGAAAACTTTTGGCCAAGCCAGTTACTTGTAATCAAAATGGGCTCCTCCATTTATTAGTTTATGTCTTGTTTTCACTTTCGGTATCATCCATCCGCATCTTTCATTTGTATATATCTTTCATTTATCCATATCATGTAGTGGGAATCTTTAGGTTTCATCATGGCTTGATGAAATTTGTACATATCTTTCATTTATCCATATCATGTAGTGGGAATCTTTAGGTTTCATCATGGCTTGATGAAATTTGTACATATCTTTTATCTTTAGGTTGTGTTTACACTGGGGGAAAAACGCAGAAACATACAAGAGAGGGGCAACGAGCTTTCAAAAATATCACAAACAGATAAATAAAAGTTTGACAAAACATTGTCGTATCAAATCAACCACAACATGTTTATTCAATGCCAATGGAAATCGAAACAAAATGATCCAAACAACTATCAAAACGAGAATATCAATGATGATAACTAAAACTTGGATGATCTTAATATGAATAAATGTTCGAAATACTTTAAGCAGGATTTGAATGGTTGTTTGATTTTCTATCATATCTATGGAGCGATTCGATGATGTACTGAACTAGAAAAGCAAGGAAGGAGTATGATTTTTCTTTATCCTAATGTTTGCAAGGAAATCCATTATTTTCATACCTGGAAATTGAATTGAGACATGCTTTTTACTATGTATCGTGGATGACATTTCAAATTTGCATGGAAAGGTTAACTCATCTATTTATCACCAAAACGTACTTTTCAGGTCATCTCAGTTTAATTATACCAAGATGCTTGTATTAACTTGTTATATTAAAAATCATGAAAGAAATAATCAGGTCATCACTGGTGCTAACATACCCTTTGATGCTTGTATTAACTTTCAACATTTCAAAGCTCTATGATGATACAAAAAGCATGAATAAGCTCTCCAAATGGAAATATTGTATGAATGTCCTGCATGATTAGTATAGATTTGCATTCATGTTAGAATCTGCATTTTGCATTTATAGATTTCTAAAAAGCTTGCAAAGAATCAAATGGCTAATATCTTTTCAAAAACATGACTGAGTATATTTTGACATTCACAAAAACATCATTTCATACATTTTATATATTTTCATTAAAAAATCATAAAAAATGCATATATTACATACATCATATACATCATGCATTCATTCATCAAATAAATTTCATCTCATACAATCATGTATATAAATATCATAAATCATGAAACCATCATATAGTACACATCATATGGATACACATCATATATCATGTACAATCATCACTGCATTTCATATATCTCAAAAATGAATGTCAAAATATACAAGGATGTCAACTACAAATGATATAATATCATCAAAAATGTGATCATCTCACAGTGTATACAAAATGTCTCAACAGGATATAATGAAAAAAAATCA
>VDFB02184269.1:0-16039 GCA_007258455.2 Sequoia sempervirens
TCAACAATGTATTCTGCATTTGCAGTAGATAAAGAAATGGAATTTTTCTTCTTACTTAACCATGAAATCAACTTCTTACCTAAGAAAAATGCACCGCCACTAGTACTCTTTCTATCATCCACATCACCTGCCCAATCAGCTTTAGTAAAATCACTCAAAGTAAGATCATCATTTTTTAGGATACCACAGCCCAAAATCAACTATCCCCTTCAAGTATTTGAAAATTCTCTTCATAGCAGTTACATGAGATTCCTTAGGTTCACCTTGAAATCTTGCAACAATGCATACAACATTCATGATATCTGGTCTAGTTTGAGTCAAATAGAGCAATCCACCAATCATCGATCTATATCTAGTTTTATTTTCTTTTGGAGATCATCATCTTGTGTCAACTTGCATCCGGTCACCATAGGTGTACCAACTGGCTTTGAATCTTTCATACCAAACTTCTTTAACAATTCTTTCACATACTTGGACTAAGATATGAAGATCCATTTATCTAACTGAGTAATTTGGAATCGTAAAAAGAATTTCATCTCACAAATCATAGACATCTCAAACTCATTCTACATCTCATCAGTAAACTTCATGCACAAACTATCATCTCCTTTATTAAATCCAAGCTTCAACAAATACTTATCCATTTTGGCATACCAAGCTCTTGGGGCTTACTTAAGTCCATACAATGCTTTCTTCAACTGCCAAACCATATCTCCATGATCAGTCAATTGAAATCAATCAGGTTGCTTAACATACACCTCTTCTTCCAATTCACCATTTAGAAATGCTAACTTGACATCCATCTAGTAAACCTTGTAGTTTTTGTAAGTAGCATAAGCAAGAAATAGCCTCACATCTTCAATCCTAGCAACAGGGGAAAAAGTTTTTTCAAATTCAATTCCTTCCATCTGGGAATATCCTTTACACACCAATCTTGCTTTGTTTCTAACAACTTCACCTTGCTCATTCAACTTGTTTCTAAAGACCCATTTAGTTCCAATTACATTTTTTTCCTTAGATCTAGGAACAAGAATCCATGTATTATTCTTCTCAATTTGTTGTAGCTCTTCTTTCATTGCTTCTTCCCAATGTTCATCTTTGCATGCTTCATTCACATTATTAGACTCTGTCTTTGAAATTAAACAGTATTCTTCTGCAATCTTTCTCCTAGTCTAAACACCTTTGTTCTTGTCACCTATAATCTGATCTTCTGAATGATTTAGTCTTATATACCTTGGTGTCTTAGGATATTCATGAACTTCTAGCTCTTGTGATCTCTCTTCCACACTTTCACTAGTTTCTTCCTCTTGATTTTCTTGATTCACCGAAATGATTTGAACTTGATTTTGAGTTTGTACATTCTTTCCTGTGACTGAACTATTATTCTAATCATCTGAATCATATCCACAAGTTCTAGATGGTCTAGCAATGTCCTCATCAACCTTGACATTTTCACTTTCAACTACTTTCCTCAATCTCTTGTTGTAGCACCGTTAGGCCTTGCTCTTAGTAGAATAACCAAGAAAAATTCCATCACTCCTAGCATCAAACTGTCTTATCTCTTCATCTCTTATGATATAACATTTACTCCCAAGGATTTTGAAATATATAACAATAGGCTTATGACCAATCCATAGCTCAAAAGGGGTCTTACTAGTATTTCCCTTGACTTGTACCTAGTTGAGGATGTAAATAGTAGTACTCACCTTCTCTCCAATAGATATGAGGAACATTTCCTTCCAACATCATAGTCCTAGCAACATCTTGAACTATCCTATTCTTCCTTTTCACAACTCCATTTTTCCGAGGGATCCGTAGGGCAGATAATTGTCTCCTTATCCCATACACTTCACAAAAAGAATTAAACTCAAGAAAAGTGAATTCACCACCTCTATCTGATCTCAGACATTTAATCTTTAGATTTGTTTCTATCTCAACAATAGCCTTAAAAGTCTTGAATTTCTCCAAAGCTTTATATTTATCCCTTAAGAAAGTAACCCACATTAATCTAGAGTAATCATCAATAAGTAACATGAAGTACCTGTCTCCTTGTAATATTATAATTCTAGAAGGACCACACAAATTAGTATGAACAAGCTCCAACACTTCTTTTGAACAATGATGTTTTCTTTGAAATGAAATTCTAGTTTTCTTTCGTAACTGACATTCCTTGCATATAGTATTAGTAGGCTTTACCAACTTAGGAAGATCTCTCACTGCCTCAGTAGAACTTATCTTAACAATATTGTCAAAGTTTACATGACACATTCTCCTATGCCATAACCAACTTTCATCAACTTGAGCAATCAGACAACTTTTACTAGAAGCATTAAGGTGAAAGATGTTACCTTTTGTTTTTGTACCTGAAGCAATCACATTTCCAAAACTCCCCAATATTCTACACTTTCCATTCTTGAATTGAGGATTGTATCCTTTGTCAACCATTTGTCTAACACTTAAGAGATTATGATTCAAACCTTCCACATATAGAACATCATTAGTATTATTATTACCATCAAGAGAAATGGATCCTCTGCCATGGATTACACCAGCTTTGTCATCATGAAATCTTACTACACCACCATAATACTTTTCAAGGCTCACAATTTTTCTTTTATCACCTGTCATGTGATAAGAGCATCCATTTCCAATCACCCATTCATCTTTCTCTTCAACACGAGTAGCTAGGGATTTCTCCACGTTTGAGCAACTAATAGATTCAATAGGGGTTGGATCATTTTCCTTGATAGCAATAAATACCCATTCATCCTCGCTTGCATTCCCTTTATTAGATTCATCATCTGTCACGCCTTCATCAACAACATAATAGCACTTTCTTTGAAATATAGGCTTGCTATGTCTTGGATTAGGGACTCTTTCTAGACACCTTGATGAAAAATGACCTATCTTATTGCAAGAAAAACATTTAATAGGAAATTTCCCTTTATACTTACCTTCTCCTTTGGCTTCTCTCTTGACAATAAGTTCCTCAAGCTCCTCTAGCTTTCTCTCATCTTCTTCAATCTCTCTCATTTCCTCCTCATACTTGAATACCTTTCTAGAAGAACTTTCTCCCAGATCATATCTTTTTTTATCTCTTTTGGAAGTAGTAGCCTTGAATGCAAATTCTATCTTAGGAATAGCATCACCAAATTCACTTAACTCAAAAGTAGTAAGATTACCAATCAACATGTCTCTGGTTACATTTGTTACAGCTCAGAGCTCCTCAATAGTAGTAGCTTTGACTTTGTATGCAACAAACAAGGATCTAAGAGCTTTAGCAACAATATTTGATTCTTCCAACTGTCCACCAACACATCTGATACCACACACAAGTTCATTCACTCTTTGCATGAAAGTTGTAATGTTCTCATCATCACCCATTCTCAACATTTCATATTTCCCTTTTAGACTTTGTAACTTAGTAATTTTCACATTAGCATCACCTTCATACAAAGTTTCCAATTTTTTCCAAATCGCATAAGTAGTCTTCAGATCCATAACATTTGTCATCTTAGAATCAGTCAAGGAACTCAACAATGCTTCCTTAGCCCTGATATTGTACTCAACATCCCTAATCTCAACAATAGTAGTAGGTTCATTCTGAGAAATAACATACCTATTGCTTCTAATGCTCTAGTAGGGTTCACCAATGCATCTTAGGTGGAACTCCATTCGAGTCTTCCACAGAGAATAATTTGTTCCATAAAATCTCAGACTATCCTTCTTGTATGTTGCCATCCCGGATCACCTCAAGCTATTAAACTTCTTCCAAGGAACCTGCTCTGATACCAATTGTTGGCAACACAAGGGAAAAGAACTGAGAGGGGGGGTGAATCAATTGTCATAAAATTTCAAACTTATTTCAATTTATTAACCATATTCTCAAATCTGATCAATAACCATGAAAGAATAAATCAACAACACATCAGAAACACACATAACACCAATATTTTTTACATGGAAACCCTATTAGGGGAAAAACCACGGTGGAGGTTAGTCCACAAGATTATACCCCTTAAAAGTATAAAGAAATATGAATGGGAAATGCACATGTATTCAGAACGCTTCTTAGAGCTCTCATCAAGCTCAATTACAAAAGAAATACAACGCCTTACAAAAGATTTGGATTACATCCACAAGATTTTGAACTGAGAAATAGCATCTCGCTAATGCTGACATAATTTCGGCTAATATGAACACTTCTCTTCACTCTTCAATTTCTTCACACTTTTGCTTTTCCTTCAAAATTTTAGAACATTATTCGTGGCACACCATTACATTAAATGGTATAATAAAAATCCTTATATATATCGTAATAAGAAATTACATCACTACATGCTTAATGAATAATAAAATGAATACAAGACTATCATTAAAAGCATTAAAGATTATTAATGTGAATCAACCAAGGTTGGCCACAACATAGTGAAGACCCAAAATAAAATTATCAAACATGAACAACCTTCAAAATTAATCCTCAAGATCCACAACATGCTACAACACCTATCGGCCAAAGAACATGAAAAACATGAACACGAGAAAATATTGAATCGCTAAGCACAATGATCAATGCGACGTGTAACACAGATAGAGCATGATCTAGAAACATCCACAAACATCATGAATCACTAGAGAAGCATCTACAACAACTGAATCCACCAACTAGAGCAACAAAATGACTATTAGAATACAAATCTTCATAACACGAACAAATCTTCACACAAATCTCTAAAACTTAATGTGGATAAACTAGGTATACTAAAAAAGAAACCCTTTAATCCACAACCTCTGATCATCAATGTACTGAGCTCGCCAACAAATTGAACTTCACTTTACCACTGACAACCTACAACTTATTTTATTACAAATTTCTCAATATTATCGACATATACAACCTCTACTTGACATTAATGCCAATAGTTTTGACATCAATGACAACCACATATCAACAACACAACCACAACATCCAACAAAACCGCATGAGTTAAGAAGATGTGGAGAAGACTAATTTTGTTGCCATTATGACCACTTTGAGTTTCTTGTCATTCCATTTGGTTTCAAAAATGCACCAAAAAATTTCTAATATTGCATGAGTAAATTTTTTAGTAGGCAGCTCAGGAATCTTTTTTTAGTGTTCTTTGATGATATCTTGATTTATAGTAAAACTTGGAAAGAACATTTAGAACACTTGGATACAAATTTGGGCATTTTGGAGCAGAAATATTTTTATGCTAATTTATCTAAATGTGAATGTGAGCTGATTTAAATTTTGTATTTGGGACATCATAATCTCGCAGGGAGTGCAGGTTGAACCACAAAAGATTCAAGCTATCATAGATTGGCCTCCACCCACCAATCTCACTCAGTTGAGAAGGTTCTTTGGGTTATAAAATTAATATAGAAGGGTTGTCAAAGGTTTTATCAACTTGCTTCCCCCTTGACTGATTTAACTAAGATAGGAGACTTTTTTTGGATGGAAGAAGCTCAAGATACATTTGAGAGTCTCAAGAAGGTAATGAGTTCATACACAGTGCTTACTATTCTTGATTATTCTCTTCCATTTTTTGTTGAATGTGATGCATTTGGGGAAGGAATTGGGGTAGCCCTAACTCAAAAGGGACATCCCATAACTTTTAAAAGTAGAAAATTAAATCCATTAGAAAGAGGATATTCAATTTATGACAAAGAGATGTTGGTAATTATGCATGCACTAGATAAGTTAAAGAAATATTTAGTTTGTGGGAAGTTTATGTTTAAGACTAATCATAATAGTCTAAAATTCTCTTTGAATCAAAAATATTTGAATGATCATCGATAGAAATGGGTGAGTAAGTTATAGGATTATGATTTTGAGATTGAGTATATTAAAGGTAAGAAAAATGTAGTAGCTAATGATCTTTCTAGGAAGCCTTCTATGTGCTCTATTTCCACAATCACTATTGATTGGAAGGTAAATATAATTTCAAAATATGCAAAGGATTCATTTTCCATTAACATTTTGGATGGGAAAATGGAAGATGATAGATACACTATTGTTGAAGGGTTAATTTACTATAAGGATAGGGTGTACTTGGTACCTAGGTCCAAGATTAAGGAGAAGATATTGAAGGTTTTTCATGATACTTGTTTGGTTGGTCACCAAGGGTATTATTAGAAATATAAGAAAGCTCGTGAGAGTTTTTCTTGGAAGGGGATGAAAGAAGATATAATCACACACATTAGGGAATGTATGGTTTATCAAAAAAAACAAGGGTGAGCAGATTTTTCTAGCAGTTTTACTTCAACCACTCCTAATCATGAAGCACAAGTGGGAAAGAATCTCTATCGAATTCATCAAAGGATTTCCTAAAGCTCATGGTAAGTATTGCATATTTTTGGTGGTTGATAGATTTCTGAAGTATTCACATTTCTTTCCTAACACATCTAAATCTAAAGCACCTCAAGTAGTAAACCTATTTTTTTAGAGAGACTTTTAGATTACATTGGTTTCCCAAGAACATTTTTAGTGATATGATTACTAGGTTTCTTAGTTCCTTTTGGAGGAAATTATTCAAATTGATAAGTAAAAAACTTACTCCTAGCACACTATCACCCCTAAAAGGATCGACAAAAAAAAAATTGTCAATAAGTGGATAAAAGGATACTTGAGGAATTATGTCTCAAATCAACAAGGTTCTTGGGTGAAATGGTTACACATACGAGAGTATTGTTATAACACATCTCACCATTTGTCCTTTGGAATATATCCTTTACATGATCTCTATGGATATGATGCTATTTCTTTTTCTAATTTATTGTTTTAAAATAGTAGAGTCCCTATAGCAAGTGCCTTTGTTGAAAACAATCAATAGATTATAAGGTCACTTAAAGATAATTTTAACCAAGCTCAAAATTAGAAAAATTCATATGTAGATAAGAAGAGGACATAGAGAGTTTTTGAAGTGGGTGACTTGGTTTTGTGAGGTTTCATCCATATAAGCAAAGTTATTTGAAGAGGAGTGGAGTAGAGAAGATCAAGAAAAAAATATTTGGACCCTACAAATTCATAAATATGGGAGGCTACATATGAGTTGGAGTTGTCACCGGGCTGCAAGATACATAATGTTTTCCATGTTTCATGATTGAAGAAGATTGTGGGATAGAAATTTGTGACTTCTCATATGATTCCACCATTAGATGATGAAGGAAAGCTTATTTTAATACCCAAGAAGATTTTAGAAATAAGAGAAAAGTTATGAAATAGAAGCATCACTGAGCATTTGGTCAAACGGAAGGAATTTAAAATTCAAGATGCAATATGGGAAGGGTTAGAGGTTCTTGGTCATCCAAATTTCCATTGCTTCAGGAAAAGAATTTTTTTGGAGGGAGGACTTGTCATGTCCCATTTCTAATTTTAGAACTTACTATTTATAGTAACCCCGATTTCCCAATATAATAAGTTTGAAAATTGCAACTTAATCATAAAATTTTGTTTCTCAAGGTGAATTATTTATGATATTTAGGAGGTCAAATATCAATTTTTTGTAAATTATTCAATTAAGAAAAGTTGGGTGTGGTTTTTTTGAAAACGAAAACAAGATGTTTATTGGCTTCAGAAGTGGTGCAAGAAATGGGTTTTATTTTAATATTTCTCTCACATGAATTTTTTTTTTTTCAACACTTGGGAATGGGAGTTACATGATTTTCAAGCAAATATCTCTTCTTGCGGCATTGGTATTTGGGCACCCATGATGGTGGATAAGTGGTTTTTGTATTTTCATTACCTTGTTTCTTGATTTGGGATTCATTAAATGTTTTACTTCTTTACAAAGGTTTTGGCTCTCTTACGAAGGATGATAAACCATTGTGGGATTAAATATGTGAGGCTGGTAAACCAAGGAGATATGGATCAAGGAAAGTGGCTATGAGGGTCTACAGGTGCAATTTCACATATAAATTGCATTGGTGTTGAAGGTTGTTTAATTGCAAGGATTTTTTCAAGTTTTTTGTAGAGATATTTGTTTGGTGTGCTTAGATTTTGGTGTGGGTTTATATTGCTATTATTATCTACATTTGTAGCAGATTATAGAAGTTTATTTATTATTTTTTCTGCCCCAAAATTTTTATGAAGTGCTAGAGATTTTGTATGGAAGTTATAGATTGATTTTGTTGAAGTTTGAGAAATTATTTTGTATCCAAATGTTGTAATTTGTAGCATGATTGAGGTTGTTGTTCATTTCTATTAATAAAAAGAAAAAAAATGTTTAAATCATTCTTTTTCTATCTCAAGGCATGCTTATTCCATTGGCACAATGTTTAATGATAAATTTATAATAAATTTATAGTTTATTACTGAAGTTTCTTTGCACCTAATTCCTCTATTTTTGGATTTTTGGTAAAAAATATTTGTGGCAGATTTGAATTTGTTTATAAATGATATTTTTGTCTCTCATGGTGTTGTTGTCCTTGCTGCCAAAAAACACTATGGTATACAGGTATATATTTTGATATTGATGGATCATTGATAGATTGCTCTTGATCATAATGGAATTGGTGAGTTGGTGTTTGCAGTTTCAGTTCTCCTTGGCATGGTAATGAGATACTATGATGAAATGTATAATATGGTCATACTGATAATTCAACATGCATATACTTTCATTTGAAATGTGGCAGGTTGTGTATGATATGGTCATGGTTATACATTTTTTATCCAGGCATTCTTGATCATATTGTATCAATGAAAGGTTGTATTTTTTTTGACACAGTCACATATACTTGTTCGTCGGGTTACAATTTGATTTGCATGGTATATGACACATGACATATGTGATTAGCAAAGTTTCATTTCTGATGAAAAAGACAATACAATTTGTGATTCAAGGTGATTCTTCCTAAGGACAAGGTTGTGTTATTTTTGATATTAAATTCCAAAGTATTTTAAATAAAATGGGACTTTATTCCCATCGACATCTAAAGGGATTGAGATGTAAATGTGATAAGAGATTGAAAAGGATTTTTGAAGCCTATGCATTTTTTAAAGTTTATGTTTTGGAATGCTTTGCAAAAGACCTTGATCTCGGGCTAGGGCATGACCCAAAACAGTTAGGGCACGACCCAAAACAGTTAGGGCATCAAAAATCTTGACCAAGGAAGGTCTTGTGTTTGGAAGGAAGCATGATAGTTTGGACTCGAGCATGGCAATGAAAATTGGAACTTATTTTTTGACAGGTGTATAATAGGTTTTATCCTCCATATTCATTTTTTTGTTTTCTAAAAAGAAAAAGAAGGCATTCTTCAGGTTCAATCTAAACTTTTGTTTGTTAAGTGTCTTAAGCAAAACAAAAAATTTTTTTGTGTTTAGTTATTGTCAAGTTCCATTCATGTGTGTACCATTGTTGGTTTGCATAGTGTTAAGAGTTAGTTGTTCCAGTCATGGTTTAGTTTTCATTATCATTTGGGAACATAAGTTATACATTCGAATATCATTATGTGAGGATACAAAAAATTATGATATACTGTTATATCAGAACATCAAGGCATTGTTTCATGAAAGTATTGATCAAAATTTGTTGAAATCTTTTCAATTTTGTAACTGTTACCTGTTAAGGGGAAATTAGAGATGAAAGTTACGTTTCATTTTGAAAATGGAAGTTATACTCCAGCTCAATAATGTAGAACATTATATATATGATATTGAAGACATTCAAAATAGTTGATGAGGAAGAAACATCATTTTAATTGTTGATTCATACTCTACTAAGAGTCATTTTTCTCAGTGATGTAAAAAGGATTTTTTTTCAATTTTATTTCATGAAATTTTTATTTGAGAAAAATTAGATATCCTTTTGTAGTAATACTATATATACTACTATGTATACCAGACATATACACAATAGTATATTGTATTTGGACTTATGCTTCTGAATCTCAAGTGATGTGAGATAAGAAGATGCTGTGAAAAGGAAACAAAGATGATACTCTGTATTTGTATTATAACTATGATGGTATGAAGCAGATTGCATTAGCCAGTGAGGCACACTCTTGCCAGTGAGGCATATTCTTTATAGCTAGTGAGGCACTTGCTAGTGAGGAATATTGTTTATTGCTAGTGAGGCACATTTAATGTTAGTGAGACACATTTCTAGTGAAGCACATGCCAGTGAGGCACATCCCAGTGAGGTATTGTAAACAAAAGTTTTTAGATAAGGCGAATGAGCCATTTCGAGTGGTTTTTATTCCCCATGAGGGCTTCCCACTTAGGAAAATATTTGTGTTATGGGTTTTCATTATCATTGATGTGTTTGATTCTCATGTTCATGAGTTAATGTTTATCATAGATTGCTTCATAACGTTGTGTTGATGAATCTTTGACTATGACTTGTCAGTTTTTAATTGTCATTATACCTATCTTAATTCACTAGAAACTGTCATGATGTTTATACATGGTGCTTCAATAAAAGTTGTCTTGATATCATGTTAGTCTTGTCAAAAGTGTGAGTTGATGTCCTAAGTATGCCAACTCTGATGGAATTTATCATTCAAGTTTTGAAATTTTATTTTCAAGGTTATTTGAATTAGTATACCATTGATTCACCCCCACTCTTAGTGGTATTGTACTCCTACAGATATTACAATTTAGGGTTGATTATATAAGGTATCTAGGGTTTTGAGTTATAGGTATAGAGTTTAGGGTTAAGTGTATAGGTGTTAGGGTTAAGTGCATAGGGTTTTGGTAAGTTAAATCCACAATGAGCCCAAAATGAAGCAAAACACATACATGTTTTGCTATGTTAAAAACACGTAAATGTTTTATAAAGGTAAATCCATTGCTTAAATAAAAAACTAAGCAAAACATTCACATATTTTGTTAAGTTAAAAACATGTGCATGTTGCGAATGAAATTATTGAATTTCAAGGTGTTTGTGTAAGATTCTAGATTGTGTTCAAGTGTTGTCTATGGTTTGTGATTCATCTTTGGATTTGAGGTAGTGTGTACTTAAATTTTAATGGTGTTTACATAGTTTTAGCCAACCTTAGGTGTTTACACTAATTGTGGATTTTCTTCAGTGATTTTGGAAGCGTGGAAAGGTGTATATGTATGGTTTGGGTTCGATTTAAGATGTGGTGTGGTGGAAACTTTCATTCCTTTGCATCATGGGAATGATTAGTGTTGACATAATTTGAATTTGCATGGTTGAGGTGTATAGCCAACCTTGGAGAATGTTTTCAAGGTTGAATAAGGTATATACATAAGTGTTGTGTTGAAGGAGGATTATGTGGAGTGTGTGATGTGAATTGCAAAGTTATGAAGTATGAATTTTTTTAGTACAATGCAAGCTTAAATGAGTTAGACTATTGGAAGCAGTGAGTAGAAGGTGTCTACAATATTTAGAGAGGCTACAAATGTGTTGGTGATGTGGTGGATGTTTCTATTTTATTAAGATAGATTTCTTAGTGTAATATTATTCTTTCTTTTTTCTGTAATTGGGTAGTGATCCATTGGTAGTGAGCACTTTGGCAGAGCCTTTTTGTATTTGGTGATGCAATTACTTTATATTGCGAGCAAATCCTCACAATGGTTTTTTCCTATAGTGTAGGAAAAGGTATCCCTTTTTCACACTTAATTTGGAAATGGGTGTGTGCAAGAAGTTGAGTCCACTTTTTGGCCAAAAAGTGGAAGTGTTTTTCCTGATTTTCAGAATTTGACACATTTGACCTTAAAATTTGAAGCACTTAGAGATGAAATCTTTAACAAAGTCACTAATCATAAAATGTAGTGCTTGGAGTCTAGTTTCCAAATATGTAATTTATTTCAATACCCAGATTGTACAAATTGAGTTTTAATAGGCATTTCTAAAAACCACTGTTTAAAAGTCATTTTTTTTACCATACCATGCACGTGTACGACATCCATATTTTGACTTAAATTATCGTATTTTTCTAAATCCTTTTGGGAAAAGTTTTATGACTCATTGAAGCTTGTTCTTGATATTTTTTTGTAATTTTTTATTGAATATTTTTTTTTTTTTAAATTTTTATTAGGCAGATTTGTCGTTTTGAAAAATCGTTGTGTACGACATGCATAAGATGACCTAAACTTATCATTTTATAATTTATTTTTTTTCAAATTGAAAAGAATTGTCTGAAGTTTGCTCTTGTGCAATCCGTTTGTCAAAATGTTATGTTGGTCAAAAGTTATTAAAATAGTAAAAAACTCTGATATTTAAAGTTTATGGACCAATTTTATTAGAAATTAATTGAAAAATAGAAAAAATAATTCAATTGCAAAAAAATTTATATATTTAGAATCTGCATTGTTTCATCTAAAATGGGTTTTAATTTCGTTAGAAAATTTTGCAAAAAAGGTCGTCAGCCATATGTCCAAAGTCGATATTTTTGCTTTTGACATTGTTAGGACCTTCAACTACCCGAGGTCAAACCCGAGGGATTGAAAGGCCTAGGTTAGGACTTCGCCTTTTTCTTGAACCAAACCTAGGCAAAAACCCAACCACAATGCAAAACAAAATTTAAATTTTAAAAAATGGGATCCCAATTATAAAACGGGATCCCGTTTATTAATAAACGGGATCCCGTATTATAATCGGGATCCCGTTCCTCATTCGACAGTATTCGGACCATTGTGAATGGAACGGGATCTCGTTGCCTTTACAACGGCTCCGACATTCAATTCCCATGAATGGGATCCCGATTATTAAACGGGATCCCGTTTATTAATAAACGGGATCTTGTTTAATAATCGGGATCCCGTATTATAGTAAGTGGGATCCCGTTTATTTTATTTAAATACACTGTGGAGAATTATTGTGAAGTCTGCAACTTCACATGTATGGCCGAGAGCACTAAAAGTGAATTATTTTTCATAAGTTATTGTATTTACAGGTGGTGAACTTGATTTTTTGTTGATTTTATCAAACGGAGCATCATCTACACCATTTTGAAGTGAAATTGTGTTATTTTTGTGCTTGTTTGGAGGAACAAAAGGTTTCAATTTGCAATATGGATTGAATTTTTCAAAGGAAGCTTGAAGAAAACAATTTTTAAAGTGGAATTGTGGTAGTTTCTTCTTGTTTTGAGGAACACAAGAGGAAGAATTTTGTCCTAATAGGTATTCAACTTCCAATTTGGATTGAATATTTTGAAGTATTTCACTAAATTAACATTCATTTGTGCTTGAGAATTTTATAATTATGGGAGATAAAGCTCATCATAAGAGAAGAAAGACATTGACTCCTCAAGAAGTTGAAGCAAATAGAGAAAAAGAGAGACAAAGACAAAGACAAAAAAGAATGAGAATGAAATCAATGAATGATGGTGGAGCAACCAATTCAACAACTATTGAAGATGAAAACATTGAGGATACCATGGTTGTAGATGAAGGTAATTTGCAAGGAGTCAATTTGGAGAAGAATATGATTATACAAACAAGTCCTACTATGTCTTCAAATCCCTCTTTGAATGCTATGGAGAATGTTTTAATATGCACAAATCCAGGTACGTCTTCAAATCCACATGTTAGTGAAATGGTAAATTTGTATGTAGAAGTTTTACAAGATGCTAGACTTAATGATGTTGAAATTGACTATATTCAAAGAGATGAAAATTTTATAGAATTTGTTGAAAACAAAAGAAAAATCTTTTGTTGCAAATGAAAATGAAAATGATCATTTTCTTGAAAATGAAAACAAAACCTATATTTTGGATGAAAATGAAAAGAAATGAAAATGAAACCGTTTTATTGATGAAAATGAAGATGAAAATGAAAATAAAAACCATTTTTGTTGATGAAAATGAGAATAGAGAATGAAAATGAAAGCCGTTTTGTTCAAGAAAATGAAGATGAAAATGAAAATGAAAACAGTTTTATTGATGAAAATTAAAATGAAAATGAGAGCTGTTTTGTTGATGAAAATGAAAATGAAAACCGTTTTATTGATGAAAATGAAGATGAAAATGAAAATGAAAACCGTTTTGTTGATGAAAATGAAAATGAAATGAAAATGAAGATGAAGATGAAGATGAAAATGAAGATGAAAATCTAGAATGTGATGTTGAATTTAATGAAAATACTTTTTTTAAAATTGGAAGTGGTGTTTTTGATAATCTTCCTGGTCAAATTTCTTGGAGGCAAATAAGAACACATGAGAATAGAATATACACCAAATTCTTTTACCGTAAAAAAATTGCATTTCAATGTCAACTAATGATGCAATTGATGAGAATGCAAAAAATGAGGAAAGTAATGAAAGGTTAGGATTTTATGTTAAACCAAAAATAAAAGATCAATCATTAAAATATGTTGTCTACTGTTGCTAGTGCCATTCAATCTATTGGGAAAAATAGTGATCTAAAGATAAAAAGCATTAGCAAGAAGAGCTATAACATACTGCTATAGTTAATAAAACAACTTTGAATAAAAGAATGGTAAGAAATATTAGTGAAGTTTAAAAAATGCATCCTAAAACATTAATAAGAGCGGAAAAAAGAAGAGAAAGTATAGAAAATGATCCTATCAATCAATGTTGGAGTTTCAGTGGATGACTATCGAGGTCTGATATAAAATTGAATGTTGAAATTAAATCTTTGATCAAAAAATATTGGCATGATAATACTAGGGTTTCATCTAATGTTACAGATGTTTTAAAATTAAGGGTGGGGTCCAAAGTTCGCGATCCTCACCCAAAACACCTATTAGATACAACATAAACTAAATTTTATAGAAAATTTTGTAGCGATTCAGTGTTACTTGGTAATATTAAAATAAGTCAAATGTCTTTTGAAAAATGTAAACCTTGGTATGTAAATTAATAAGCGAATATCTTGTTGTTGTAAAAATACATGTTCAATTTAAGTTATTTTATGATGAAACATAATATATATGCCTTTACTACTAACATGATTACTCTGAGGATTGTGGTATTGATATGCCACGAGCAATAGAGAGTTTATTTTAGGTTTGTTTTGTGAAAAATATAATGATATATTATTTTATTTAAAGTTCTTGTATTTCTGGACAATGCATTAGCTGAGAATCTTTCATTTTTAAATTTGTTTGCATGAAAGTGTTGATCATGATTTTGGACAACAAATTAGTAGGCGTCAAAAAGATTTAGGAATGTTCACTATTCTTTAAAAGATGGAAAAATAGAGGCGTTGGGATTTAGTTACAGAAAAAGTTAGTGTGCATGCATTTATGAGTGAATTTAATAATAGAATTGTACCAAAATATGTTATGCACTATGAACATGCTCAATGGCTTGATGGCCAATTTCGCGCATGTAGAAACACATTTCCAATTGGTACTATACTTTCGGTGGTTGATTTTGCAAAGAATTATACTTTCGCTCTGCAAGAGGAAATTCAATCATAGTATTATAATTCAGTGCAAGTAGCTATGTTTGTCCATATTGTTTATAGACATGTAGATGATAGCACTAAGGATGATAGAAATTTTTTGAGGGAGTATCATTTCTATTTGAGTGACAATGTTACACTCATCGAGTTTGTTCAATATTGTTTTGGTATATTTTATAGAAATTTAAGAAGGAATCCAAATGAAAGGACACCTCATATGGTCAGATAATTGTACGGGGAAGTTCAAGAATGCTTGAATGTTCTATTGGTTAAGTAGGGTTCACAAGGAACTTGATGTCCAACATATATGGAGTTTTTTTGAAGCTGGGCATGGTAAAGGAGAACATGATGGAGCTGGTGCGTGTGTCAAAAAAATTCTTGCTAGAGAACAATTAAAATTCAAGGATTCAATAAAATTTAAAAATGCACATGAGATTGTGGATTGGTGTAATAGAAGATTATGCTTTTGGTTCAAGTGAATTACTCTCACCAGTTCATCGATTCTTTTGGTTGGTGGAAGAAAGAGACATTGTATCTAGAGTTGATTGTGAGACAATTGATGGATCTACTAAATGGCATTCATTTAGAGTCGACAAGCAAGCACATAGACTATTTGGACAAGGGAGCTTGCATGTTTTTCCATTTTTGTATCTCGAGTGGGAAGCTTGCAAAATACAAATGGGTT
>VDFB02184271.1:0-24801 GCA_007258455.2 Sequoia sempervirens
AAAGGGAAATCGTTTTTTCAAGGATAGAATTTTGTGTTACTATTGCAAGAAAAAGGGACGCATTATTATGAATTGCATTCAGCCTGCCAAGGATCTCCTCGATGGAAACCTAAATATAGATAAAGAATTGGCTACAAACAATGATGAAGAATGTCTTTTTGAAATAGCTACTGAAGACACAAGAACAGTGAGGAGGAATATATTTTCTAAATCAAATCAAAAGTTTGTATTTGTGATTGGATGTGTTTGTTCCCAATCACAATTGTTGGTTGTTTGTGAATGGATGTGTTTGTCCCCATTCGATAGATGTTGTATGTGATGGGAAGTGTTTTTTCCCTATCACATTTTTGTTTAGTAATTATGATTGGATGCGTTTGTCCCCAATCATAATTGTTGTGAGTAGATGTGTGTGTTCATAACTAATGTTGGATAGATGTGTTTGTCCCTATCCAAACTTGTTGTAAGACCTTGGATAGATGTGTTCATGGATAGATGTGTTTGTCCCTATCCTTGGATAAAAGTATAATGAGCATAGTGAGGCGAGTTGCACTATTGCTTGTCACGAGTAGAAGTGTATGTCCCTACTCTTACCTTATGATGAAATATTGAATGCGGTGATCAATAATTATTGGTCCTTTTATCTCCATTTAGAGAATGAAGCAATATGGAGGCGTGTTAGGAATATTGCATCATAATAATTACTTATTAGGTTTGTTATAGTTTGTTAAATAGGCTGATGTGATATTGGTACAAATGTATTGTTTATATTGAGTTGTTAAAACAACTCCATATATTTAGGGAGGTTGGTTTTGAAGTTTCCTATAAAATATGATATGAGAATCCTATAAATATGTAATATGATTGAATAAATATTGTGAGGAATAAAACAAAGTAATATTGTTGTTTATAAAGTTTTTTCTATTTCACTTCTCTGACTTTGCCCATATTTCTTTCAAATCCACTTGTAAGTATGCAAATGAAATCATATGTTGGCTGATTAAAAAGAAGACATCAACATTAATTCTAATTTTTTTATCCATAACCCTCCTTGAGTCATTTCTTTCATCATCCATAACCTTAACAATAAATTGCCATAACACCTGAAAGTACTTAAATGTAACTTCTTGGTGGCTGGACTGTATCAAAACATCAGCATTAAAGAAGTATTTCTGACTTGTAGTTCTCTGTACAACCACCTCTTTGTCACTACCAATCTCCAACACCTTCGGCTGATGTTCTCTTGCATGAAAACTAAATACTAAGATAACATTATCATGTTTTTTCGTCCTCAATCTGATAATCATAAAGACTTTTTGAAAGATAATTAAAGTCTCAACACAATTCCATATCCCACAATAATCATGGTGTTTCCTTTTACTTGACAAACCAAACTTGTTAAGTTTGAACACCATGCAAGGTTGATACGATATAGAACAAACCCCATCATGAAAGTATGCCTTGGCTAGTTTCAAAACACTGTATACCTTGATTTCATACCATAAGTCAACCAAAGGAGATGTCTTTCAGATGATAAAGTTTTCGTGTACCATAACATCCCATGGGGCAACCTCTTTTACCTCATCAATTCTTTCTTCTTTATTAGGTGGTCATCCAAGAGGATTACCAACAAGAATTTTATTGTGCTTGATCACATGATTTTGCACATTAGGATTAGATCTTTGGTCTACATTCAAAGCTTCATGTGAATCAAGAAATTGATCATGGGGGAAATCCCTTTTCTTCTGCATGATGTCAAACAATCTTTGGTGGTCCCTTAACCGAACCACTGGGCACCATCTCATGACTAAAAACCACACCTAGATACCATTTCTGTTTTTGTCACCATCTATGTTACAAGAATTAGGAAGTGTCTCAGTATCCATCATAAAGAGTGGATTATCAAAAGATGACTTTGCATCCAGCTCAAAAAGTGGGTTATCAACAAGCTAAAAATTATTTGTAGCCTCTTGCTCAACCCAATCTTCCTGTTGATCCAAACCTATGCATGCAACTTTTGATTTATGTGGAAAATGTTCTAAATCAAAATCCTCATAAAGGCTATCAAGCTCTTGAATTACTTGACTGATTTCTTTTGCCTTTCCTCTTTCTCATGCTTCTTGAATGGCTCTACAACATCAAGCTGATTTTTTGCTTCTAGAAGTGTCATTTGAACACTTTCTAAAGAATGCTTTGTTGATTTAAAGCTCAAAGATGAGCTCACCAACTTCCTTCTCTTTTCTTTTCAATGCATCAAGGGTCTCTTTTGCAGACTTGATGGTATAATCCTTGTCTAACAACAATTGTAGGTAATCTGATTTCATTGTTTCCAAAGTGTCTTTGATTGTTTGTAAATCAACAAGGATAGATCCTCCTTCAATGCCTTTCTGTCTTCTCAACTTGGGCTTTCCAAATGAGAACTTCCACGAATTTGTGTGTTTGATCAACTTTTGTCAAGACTTGTACTACTTTCTCTTCTGTGACCGAAAATTGATTCCTCAATATTCGCAATTTTCTAGGCCTTTGATCACAATCAGCAAAGTAACTGTGCTCATCACACAATAAAGATTCATGTCTCTTTTTCAATCTTTGAGTAGGCTTCACTTTCTTTGGGATCATCTTGGAGCTCCTTCTCACTAGATTTTGTTTGGGAATCAATCTTGAACACTTCCTGTATGGGAAATTCCCACTCAAATTCTGAGTTGTCATTACTAGAGTGATGTATGTGCTCATCACTAGTTGCTGTTCTGGATTTTTCAGCTAGCTCAACTTCATCATTAATAGCAGCAAAATTTTCAATAGATTCATTTTGGGGCTTCACTCCACATGCGTCTTGAAATGTGACATTTTCTATTACAGGAGAGCCCTCAATATTCATTCTATCCGCATTTAGGCTACTTCAGAAATTTCTGTTGTGAACTTCTCATCCTCTTCCTCATGCTCCATTGGTCATATATTCAACTTTTCTTCACATTGGTTGACAAACATGTCAACTAACACATTTGCAACTGATAAATAATCTATCCTTTCTCATCTTAGCCAATAAAACTTATAAGGGTGGATGGGGTATGCCATCACTCTTATTCATCATCAAAGACGTGATTTTCTGCATGGCTGTTAGAACATTCTTAGCATGAACATTTCTGATAACAAAAAATAAATAGTTGAACATTTGGAACTAAGTTGCCGAATTGGGTATGGGTATGGGTATGGGTACGTGGGTATGGTATGGCGGTACAACAAAAAAAATTGGGGGTTGGGTACATTTGGCTATGTCCGTACAAAAATCATAGATATATACATATTTGCAACCTAAAAAGTAAAAACAAAAATTAAATTTAGAATACCACATATTATGTATATGCTAAACAAAACTTAAAACTACCATAAATATTACAAATTTGAAATACAATTATACTAATTTAACTTAGAATTTGTTCTATCATTTGTATATGTTTCCATAAAGGTGAATTTGGGTTGATTTTGAAGGTGGATCGAAAATAGAATTAGTAGTGGTTGTCATTATGCTATTTACAAGAAGTTCAGAAACAATTATCAAACAATAAATGTTAAATATTTAAATAATCAAATTGATATACTATTTTGATTTAAAAAAATATATATTTAAATTAACATTTATTATAATAATATATTATAATATTATTTATTATTTAAAAATAAAAATAAAAATAAAAAAATAGTATAATTATAATATACAATATATTAATATAATTTTTTAATAACATAATTAATAATATTATAGTTTAACTTTACTATATACGATATTTAAATATTATAATTTATTATTAAAAATAAATGATTAATATAAAATTTCAATTAATAAATTAATAATTAATTAACATTTATTATAATAAATTTTAAAATTGAAGTTTAAACTACACAATATTAAAATAATAAATAATAAATACAAATTAAATTATTTTATTATGTATTTTAATATTTAATATATATATTATGAATTAATAATTGTTTATCTAATATTTTTAAATACGTGTACATTGTATATTATATAATACTAATTATATTATTATGTTAATAAATTAATAATAATACATATATTATAGGTTTAAATTATAATTTATAAATTATAAAATTATAATATAATAATTTTTTTTTACGTTTTATAAAAAATAAAAATAAAAATTATATAAATTTAAAACATATAAATTTAAAGTTTAAAGTCTTAAATTTTTACTTTGTAAACAACCGAAAAAAATTAGAACAATGAAAAAGAAGCAATGAAAAACGCGTCGAACCGTGTCTTTCCTGCAGAGCCGTGCCTCAAATTGCTCGCAACCACATCGTCTACAAAACTCGTCGTCTGAAGTTCTGAACCCGTCGACCAAATGAAATCGCCTCTACAAATAGCCTCATGAAAACTTTGCATCGTGTTTTCTCACAGAGAAAAATAAACGAAAATGGCGAGTTAGGGTTTCCGTGTTTTGTTTTTTCATGTGAAAAAGTTGAAAAAAGTTTATGAACCCTAAAGATATACGCCTCAAAATTGCTACAAAAAACGGTACACCATTGTTGGAAATGCTCAGAATCATTAAATTGCAGACCGAAACGTTTCCGCCTCTTAAATTGTGAACCCTGTCGGATTCCACAGATTCCGGGCAATACCCGATTTCGAAACATCCCCTACTTGGAATCGGCAAGAAAAATTGACGATTCGGTAACCTAGATTTGGAATATTAGATCATCACAATCAAGATCAAGCATCACCACACAAGCTCTAATCTTTGCAACAATTTCTAGAATTCTTACTCTCTTTGCAAAAGAAGGATGTCTAGTATCATCCAAACCATGGAAACTCTCTACAATCAACTGAAATGCCTCCTTCATTATGTCATCATTATACAGGACTTCAGGAGCTGAAATTCTTGTAAGTTCACTAATGCAAGAAATGATTGCAAGTTTTCTTCATTTTGGTGTCTCATAAACTTGAGCTTTACCAAAGAATTCACAGTAGAGATCATGGAAATTTGCATCTCCTAAGAATCAAGCTGATCTATAATTGATAAACAACTCTCCATTGTATCCAAAATGCAAAGTAATTCATCGTTTGATTGAGGTAGGTGTTCACGTCTCTTACCTGCATTAAAAAGATTCTTTCCCAATTCTAAAGCCATGATTCACATGAAAGTGGAATCAAAGCTAATATATGAAACTACTGAAAAGATTTGTAGTTACTGAGTACTATCAGACAACTTCTGAAATTGAAGAATAACAACTGTCATTCAACGAATGCAAGTTCTTTCACTTGGATGCATATAAAATGTTTTTTGCATTAATTGTTAGCTTTCAAACTGACATGCAAGTGTTGATCACAAACATGCAATTACTGAAACAATGTTATGCAATTGAAGAATTTGCAATAAGGGTTAGCTTTCCAACAGTCTAACAAGATCACCAACTCTGATACCATTGTAGTATTCACCCCTATTTTTTTTGAAAATAATACCAACTGAAAATGAGCTGCAATGCAATGTCCTTATCACTTTCTGATCACCTAGTTCGTGAGATGGGCAAGTTGAGAGCATATGATGTTCAAGACTACACTACTAACTAGAATGCAACAACTTGAAAGTAAATACAGTAGGCGGAAAACTGACCAATCCCACTTCTTCAGTGGAGTGCTAAGCAATTGGTAAGAAGGAACACTAAACACTTATTAAGTGGAGTGTACAATACAATGAAAACAAACACCTCATGCCTATTCAACAGAGTGTACAATACAATGAAAACAAACACCTCATGCATATTCAGCAAAGTGTGATTACAAAGCTTCCACTTATTCAATAGGTAACAAATTCAACACTCTCCACTGTTTCAGTGGGGTAAGTAAATAACATTCTCCACTTGTTTAGTGGGGTGAGTAAATCCAATGTTCTCCACTTATTTAGTGGGGTGAGTACATACATCAATGAGAAATGACCAAGACCGTTGGTGGTACTACCATCTTGTGTTGTACAATGATATATTTAAAGCAATATAACTCATATAACTGCTATGTAAATGTAGAGAAATCTGTATCAGAAAGGGATCCTAGAACTAAGAATAAACTAAGGTCTGAGATTTCTAAGTAAAAACGATTTTCTGAAGTCTTCTATTATTGCAGAATGTACAGAATGCTGAACATTAATAAATTTCGATGTTCATACTCAATGATTCCATCATGCTTTATACAGGATAGAGGAGACACATCTCCACAAAGATACGCGCCTCCAAGAAAAGACGCGTCTCATGAAAGGGCGTGTCTTCACAAAGTGAAGACACGTCCTTCCATGGGACGTGTCCCTTGATGGGTGCGTGTTCCTCACAGCCAGATTAAAAACTTAATCGCTGTTTAAGCAGAACAGTATAAGTATCCAGCGATAAAGCAAAGTCCAATTTATTTATATGTATATCGAATTCCTTTAATTCGATTTTCTTATTTTAGAAATATGATTGATGAGTAATTTCGATCACATATAAATGATGATGATGCTTTCAGCAATCATCATTTATATCTGACCGAAGCTACCTTGCATCAACACTCCCTCTTAGCTCGGGAAGATATTTCAAATCAAATAAGTAGTGATATCACCTTCATACGTGATATCGAAGATATGATATGATTTACTCAATATTGCCAAGTCACATGACATTCTTCATAACACATCTTTATTATGGTATGTGCACTGACATCAAGTCACATGATGTCTACCATAATTCATGGCATATCCATGGATATAATTATCCACCATGATTATCTCTTAAGGATTACAATGATCTTCAGATGATATCAAGTCCCATGATATCCATCAAAGTGTCCAAGAGATACTATCATGACATGTCCACAGATATCAAGTCACATGATATCTATCATGATAGTTTAACATTGTAGAGTCATCACTTTACAATGTCAAATACAAATGTTCATTATTAGAAAAGACTGCCGTTCCTTTCACAATGCACACAAGTGTAGAGTAGGCCCACAAAGTCATGGAGTCACACACATGACAAAAGAGCTTACACATCATCTATATATTAGTACAATTTGATAAAAAAACAATTGGAATTTCAAACATAAATACCAAATTACATTTCAACCACATACCAAGTTTCTTCCTAAAGTGCTCCACCTTGATTTAGGAGAGAGGCTTGGTGAGAATGTCTCCAGTTTGATCATTTGTACTAATATAATCCAACTGAATTACTTTCCTTTCCACCATATCTCTTACATAATGATAGGGGATCTCAATGTGCTTAGATCTATCATGAAAGACGGGATTTACAGAGAGTTTGATGCAACTCTGATTATCACAAAGAATAATTGTAGGATTCAAGGGCTCACCAAAGAGTCCTGGTATTAGCAATTTACTTAAGCAACCGGCTTTCTTACCTCTAGCTGAGGCTGTAATGTATTTGGCTTCGCTGGCTCAAGCAGAATCAAGGTTGCTTTTTTCGTGAAATTCAAGAGATCATAGCGATCCTAAACTCAAGCAACATCCCTATGCCAATCGGCTACACTTCCACCCAATTCGGCACTAGAGCATGTAGACCTAGCTGATCATTCTTAAAGAAGACCATATCCACAGTGCCTTGAAGATATCTCAAAATATGTTTTCACATATTAAGTGAATTTTTTTTTGCCTAAGAAGAACTGCTTGAGAACACCGACAAAGTAAATATCAGTCCGTGTTAACCAGAAGCATCAAGGATCCAATCATTCGTCAGAAGGGTTGACTGACACCTGGATTCTATTGTTGCTTTCTTTTCAATTTGTAGTTAAGTGAGCCATAGGTGTAGACATCGGCCTACAGTTCAAATATTCCAAATCTTTTCGTATTATCAATATATACTTCCCTTGGTTTTAGTATAATGCCCTCCATTTCTATAATGTCCTAGAAGTAGTGGAGTGCCTAAGTCTGTCAAATTCAGAAATTAGATCCTACTTCCCTTGAGCAATGAGATGATCTTCTCCTGTTATCAGTAGGTCATCAGCATATAAAATAATTATTAGCATATCACCTTTGATTACCTTGAAGTAGAGATTGGAGTCGGCCTCATTCTTGGAAAATCCTAATCCCAAGAGATAGTTGTCAATTCTTTCATACCAGACCCTGGGAGCCTGTTTAAGTCCATAAAGAACTTTCTTCAGTCTGCATACATGTGAGTCAGGTTTATGTATCACAAAACCTTCAGGCTGTTCCAGATAGACTTCCTCTTCAATGGTTCCATTCAGAAGGTAGTTTTCACATCCATTTGATCTTCTAGCCTTTTATCACGCATGGCTATAACACCGCCTCAACATGTAACTGCACAGGTGCAAATGTTTCTTTCTCGTATTGCCTCTTTTGAGAAAACCTCTTGCCACAAA
The DNA here is from genome assembly GCA_007258455.2 of Sequoia sempervirens. NCBI lineage: Eukaryota > Viridiplantae > Streptophyta > Pinopsida > Cupressales > Cupressaceae > Sequoia > Sequoia sempervirens. The sequence goes on from VDFB02184271.1 coordinate 8,384, forward strand.
ACGTGCTTTATGTTTTTCTATACTTCCATTAGCAGCATGCTTGATTTTAAAGAGCCATTTGGAAGAGACAACAGATTTCCCTTTTGGTCTAGGCACTACATCCCATACATCATTCTTTAGAATGGACTGATAGTCCTCCGTCATTGCATCTTTCCATGCTTGATTTCTGAAGGCTTCTGAAACACTGACAGGTTCGGAGTTTATGATGTCGTTCATAAGAGCAACATAGCTAGAGAAGCTGCTGGGTCTTTTACTCTCCTGAACGCTCCTTTAAAAGCCGTGAGTGATTCTCTCGCTTTTGATCATCTTGTCCCAAAGTGGTCTTTCTGCCGTTCAGATTCTCATTTGGAAGTAGAAGAAGTCTTATGTGACATTCTCTCGTGATGCTCCTCAATCTCGTGGAGGTGTGCTCCATTTCTGCCATTTCCAGGGGAATAGGTTTTCTACTACCTAGAACTTCTGCTCTTGAATGCAATGTCTTCTTCAAAGACATTTTTGCTCAATTCAATTTGACACCGGTATGAACATCCAAGCCTTGAGCCTAATTGATCCCATAACATTTTCCTGAAGGTTCCAAGCTCTCCAAGCAGCATGAATATAGATCTTGACAAATCCAAAAAAATCCAAAGTGACTAATGTCGTGTTTTATGCCAAAGAAGGCTTTTCGTGAGTTTTGTTGAGAGAATGAGGACATCTATTTTGGATGTAAGACATGCTCCTGTGAGGTCATCCTCTAGAAAGAGGTTTCAATGTTTTGTCAAGCAACATTTGCTTAAGTGCCTTCTACAATGGTTCTATTTTTCTTTCAAATACCCCATTTTGTTGAGGGTTGCAAGCCACTATGAACTCTAATTCCCAAAGATCATGAATTCTTAAAATTCTCGTGAGGTGCATCTATTGTTTGTCCTTTCCATGTTTTTATTTTCTTCCTGAGAAGTTTTCGCGAAGTGCTTTGGAACTTTGAACCTTTTGAGGCTTATTGACTCTTACACTTGCTGAAATAGATCCGTGTTTTTCTGTGAGAAGTCATCTATAAATATAACATAGTAAAGAAATCCAGCTTTAGAAGGTACAAACATGGGTCCACATAAGTCGAAGTGAACCAGATCTAACACATTTAGGGTTTTGCTCAAACTAGTGGGAAAGGATCCCTTTGTATTCTTTCCTAAGGCACAACCTTTACAATTTCCTCCATGAGATGATTTTAACTTAGGTAACCCTGTTACAAGTTTTTCCATAGAAGGTAGGGCATGAAAATGAAGGTGTCCTAATCTTCTATGCCAGATCTCATTTGAATCAAAGGTGTCAAGGGTAAGGGCTTGTTTGACTTCAGTGCATAGTTTGTAAAGGTACCCTTGTCTCACACCTATGATTTTGGCTTTCTTGATTGTTGAGTTCTTAGGCCATGCTAGAACTTTCCCATCCATGAAGGTAACTCTATAACCATTGTCTTCAAGTGCAGAGATGGATATGAGATTCCTCTTTATTCCAGGTACAAATAAGACCCCAATGAGTTGAAGGGAGAGATCAGATTTCAATGTGATGGAACAAGTTCCAACCCCTTTTACTTGATGTGTAGAGTCATCCCCAATTGTGACATCTTCATCAGACTCTTCAGTCATAGTGTCTAAGTTTTCTCTAAACCCTGTGATGTGCCTCGAAGAACCACTATCAATTACCCAGTTGTTGAAATTGTTAGATACTTGACTAGATAATGCTGAATATAACACAAAGTTCTCAGATTCATGATCTGAATTTGTCTTTCCTACTTTGGCAAAGGATGCTTGTTGCTTTGATTTGTCAGGGCATTTCATTGCATAGTGGCCATATTGATCACACCTAAAGCATTGTACTTGAGAAATGTCTTTCTTCTTAGAAGATCCCTTTCCATTGGAATTTCTCTTTCTTTTAAAAGATCCTTTCTTGTAGGAGTTTTTCTTATTCCTTTTATTAGACGATGTGTTGAGTACATGAATATCTTCATCTACGTTTTTCTGTTTGTTTTCTTTTGAGGAGAGCCTTGTTTCTTCTTGAAGGCAGTCAGTTCTTAGTCTGTCAAACTTAGGGAGTTTGGATCTTGCACTTATTCCTTGAACAAATGACTCCCATGAGTTTGGTAGGCCTCCTAGTGCAATTAGAGTTAATTCTTTGCTATCAATCTGATATCCAATTGTGGATAATTGATCTCTCAGTTCAATAATCCTCATGAAGTATGCATTAATGGACTCTCCTTTGTTTATTTGAGTATTGTTGATTTGCCTTTTTAAAGCAAGAGTCTTGCAGGTGTTGTTGATCTCATAAGTTTTCTCAAGAGATTTGAACATATGGTATGTAGTTTCATGTTTTGCTAGGATGGGCACTATATGATCCCTAACTGCATCTACAAGGATTTTCATGGCCTTTTCATTGTTTTCCACCCATTGAGTTTTCTCAGGTTCAGACTTAGGTTCCTCCAAATTTTCTCTCACAAGTGAATCTAGCTTATTCTCTCTAAGGATCATCATGATTCTAAATTTCCATGATGTGAAATTGTTTGCTCCTGCAAGTCAATCTTCAAATCTGATCACACTTGACATTATGAAGAATGTAATATAAATTCGATTCTAGAAAATACGAATTTTCTTGAGCAGATTGATATTCAGATTTGATTAGGATTCACACAACGTGGCTCTGATACCATGTAAATGTAGACAAATCTGTATCAGAAAGGGATCCTAGAACTAAGAATAAACTAAGGTCTGAGATTTCTAAGTAAAAACGATCTTCTGAAGTCTTCTATTATTGCAGAATGTACAGAATGCTGAACATTAATAAATTTCGATGTTCATACTCAATGATTCCATCATGCTTTATACAGGATAGAGGAGACACATCTCCACAAAGATACGCGCCTCCAAGAAAAGACGCGTCTCATGAAAGGGCGTGTCTTCACAAAGTGAAGACACGTCCTTCCAGGGGACGGGTCCCTTGATGGGTGCGTGTTCCTCACAGCCAGATTAAAAACTTAATCGCTGTTTAAGCAGAACAGTATAAGTATCCAGCGATAAAGCAAAGTCCAATTTATTTATATGTATATCGAATTCCTTTAATTTGATTTTCTTATTTTAGAAATATGACTGATGAGTAATTTCGATCACATATAAATGATGATGATGCTTTTCAGCAATCATCATTTATATCTGACCGAAGCTACCTTGCATCAACATGCTACATCGCTCCATAATACACTGAATAGCATGGAGAATAATGTAATAAAAAATTTAACAAGTAGAATACCTTAGATGGATGATAATAAGGTTGATGTAAGTCTGCTACAACTTAAACCTTGATGGTAACAGGGTTTGATCAGGTTTGATATGACTGAAATCACTCAAAAAACACTCCAAAATACTGATATACTCCTTCCAAACAATAAACCCACTAAAAGGACATTTCCAACAGTGATACTATGATGAATAATCAAACCCAGCTGCAATAACAACTACCAAACATGTCGGATATGCCTCAGATCAGTATTGAAAGCAAATTAAAAACCACTCTGATTGCTGATGAAACAACCCAAATCTGAACAACTACTGTGGAAACACTTTAAACCACTCGAAACCTCATCAAACATAATCAAACATTTTGGAAATAAAACTGTATCAAACTGATAATGAAAATTAGACATTCACAAGACTGTTACAAGCTAGAACATCAGCTACAACACTACCCACAAACACCCTAATCACCCAAAGCATCAAAGTCTCGCCACCATATGTCTTTGGCATGAAAGAGCATTGCTAGGCACCCCTAAACAGTGATAAAACTCTTCTAAAACTGAGATGTTTGGATTTCTAGCTCACATGCCCTTGATTTGGCATGGTATGACCCTCAATGATGTGGTACATTTTCTTAAGTCACCACTTATGTTCATAATCAGTTCGGTCAGCATCCTATCTATTGTACGGTTGGAAATTAAGGGTAATTCTGATGTAAATCAGACCTCTGCAACAACATAACAAATACATTCATAATATGGTTTGACCAACATATAGATACAGTGCGGCTAGCATAACACCCTCACAATCCTCCACAAATCACTCCAAACCCTCTAAAAAGTCATGAAAGTGACACCAAAATAATTAACATCATTAAACACTTCAAAATACATCCAAATAATTCATCCTTGTTGGCGTCAAATCTAACACCTCTGGAGTGCAGGTTTGTACGGACAGCTATGTACACTACGCAATGAGTGCTCTTCAAATTAGGAGGGGAAGCTCCCTCGTTGTGCTGGAATGCATGGAAAAGAAAAGTAATCTAAGTCTTTTTTTTGTTCTCACTGGAAGAGGCACAAGGTTAAGAAAGCCAAGAACGTTGCAGCTAAGGATTTTCTGGTTTCGCAATCATTAACTACAACTAAGCTAACTACTTTAAATCTATCCAGTTTCCTCAAGAAAACAGAGCATGAGGAAATGGAGCAGGGATGACTATTGGACGATAAACGAGTTTAGATTCTCTACTTGAAGGCAAGGTGGCGCAACTATCATCTCAATCTAAACAAGCTTATTGGGCACAAAACAGATTTAAGAATTTACTAAGACGATCTTACGAAACCCTAGGTGGTATAACACTTGATCGAATCAGCAAAGCCTTCACAAAACAGCCTTTATCTTTATAATCTCACGAAACCCTAGGTGGTATAACCTTCAATTATATTGATAAAGATTCACAAAACAGATTTATCGCTGCAACTTCTCGAAACCCTAGGTGGTATAACGATCGATCACAATGGTAAATTAACACAAAACAGCCTTATCACCTTAATCTTTTGGAACCCTAGGTGGTATAACAATTGATTTCAATGATAAAGATGTTCAAACAGATATATCTAATCTATGAAAAGAATTCAGCATCACAATCTTTCGAAACCCTATGTGGTATAACAATCAATTGCAATAGTGAAAACACATGAACAAATACGAAAAAGAGCAATATTGAGGGCAAGGTGGGCACAGCATATATTTCTCTCTCAAGCAAAAGTTATTTACAAATGAGCAAAAGCTCTTATTTATATACATCAAGGTGTAGGGAACCCTAAAATCACCTTGTGTCATATATAGTTCCTGCAATGCATGCAAGCAATTCGCCAAACCCTAATTAAGTAAACTATACAGTCAACTGGGAAACTACCCTCAGTTTGACTGAAACATCTAATCTAAAAATGGACAATTGTGCGAGCATGCACGTCCTTATTGAACACAAGTTAACTGGAAGACTATCATCAGTTAACGTAAAACCCTAAATAAACCTCCAAGTAAACAAGATGAATCTCAGAATAGACATGCATGAGGTGAGACAGCCAGTTAACTTGAAAGGGTAACGCCAAGTTAACTCCTGTGTATAATGTCTATCCTAAGAGGTGAGAAACTGAAGTCTACTGGTTGTGATCTCGAGCAACCAATCCCTCAACGAGGCTGTCAACTGCATCAGCATCTGAATGTCAGCAACTTGAGCAATCTTTGCAATCTTTGCACACTCAACCAACATTTCACTGACTGGCAACTTTGGCGGCTCCGTAACTGAAGTGTTAGCCAACATCTCTTCTGCAGCTTGATACAAATCGGTCTCAGCTTTTCTGATGAAGTCATGAATTAAAACCGATTTGGTCTTGAATTCAATCTGTGTGTATTGTACTATGAAAAACTCGCCTGTTGATTGTGAACACGGCTATATTACGACAACATTTGAGGCTAAAAATAACTGTTGAGAGCTAAAATAGCCTTTAGAGATTTATTTTCGTGAAAATCCTGAGATAATGGGTTTTGTCGAGGAAGAAGGTTAAGACAGCCGAGCGTCGAATACGAAATCTAGCTTCTACCGACCGTAAAGACTTTTGGGTTAAAGAAAATTAAACTTCGAGAGCGAATGCTTTCACGGGTTAAAAATTCTGAAAAAATCAAACGCACGATTTTAATTCGAGGAAGCTATATAGAAATGATCCAGATGCTAAGACTTGTCGAATTTCGCCAATTTCAGGAACATGCGAATTGAAATCTAAGAGAAATCTGAGATTGAAGGATGAAAAAGACGTTTTTATGATGCTCTTTTTCTATGAAAATCGCCCTTGAATTCTTCAAATTGCTGAGAACTGTGAACTTTAACTTGCAAAAGAATGTGATTGGAGAAATCGCCTTTGCAAATAGATAAGAAATCTGCCTTTGTTTGAGAAATACGAATCTCCCTTGAAAATACGCCTTGTGAATGAAGAAAAACGAATTTTGCTTGAAAATACGCCTTTGCCTTGAAGAAAAACGAATTTTGCTTCAAAATTATGAATTTTCCTTTGACAAAATTCGCCTTTGAGAATTGAAGAACTTGCAAATTTCGCTACTGAGATTCCCTTAAAGATGCCTCTTCTTGAGAGAAATCGCAGTGCTTTGAAGTTTGTCTTGAAAATTAATAAACCGATTTCCCCTTTGAGAAAAACATAAACTTGCTTTTGAAAAATACGAATTCACTTAAGATTGAATTTACTCTCAATGAAATCGAATTTCCTTTGAAAGCTTTGTGAATAACAATGAAGAATGCGCCATGTTAAACAAGAAGAAACTCGCACCAATTTGATAACTGCAAGAACTCAAAACCCTGACAAGAATAGAAATCCTCTGATTGGCTGCCTTTCAGTTCCACTGCCACTGATTGGAAGTTCAAATTTGAAAATAATAATAAAATAATTATTATCATGCAATGGCGCTAAAAATAGACATATTCTGAACTTCAGTTGACAAACTGGTTGAAGCTCTGAGATTCATCGTTTGACTTTACTGATTCCGAAAAGTCATCTCTTGAGCATATAGACGTCCATTTGCTCAAGATACTTCATTTTACTAACTCCTATTTAATAGCTGGCTGATCTTTGTCGACTTTTCCTTGAAAAATTAACATTCGAGAGCGAATGTTACGAGAAGCTAAAATTAAATTGAAAAATCAGCGCACAATTTAGCGGTAGGCGTGGCTGCTAACTCGGGTACGAGTTGTTATGAACAGCCTATGCACACTACGCAATGAGTGCTCTTGGAATTATGGAGGGGAAGCTCCCTCGATGTGCTTTGACAAATATACTTTGCAAAGGAAAAATAAGCTAAAACTACTGCCTGTCTTTTTGTTTCAGCTGCTAGAGGCACAAGACTTTCTTGAAAGAACTTTTACGTTGCAGCTGAGTTTTCTCTGGTTTTGCAAATCAACTAAACTACAACTTATATCTATCCAATCTCCTCAGGAAAACAGAGCAAGAGGAAACGGAGCAAGGTTTGACTATTTGACGATAAGTGGGTTTAGACTCTCTACTTGAGGGCAAGGTGGCACAACTATCATCTCAATCTAAACCAACTTATTGGGCACAACAGATTTAAAGTAGTTAGCTTAGTTGTAGTTAACGATCTGCGAAACCAGAAAATCCTTAGCTGCAACGTTCTTGGTTTTTTTAACCTTGTGCCTCTTCCAGCTGAGAACAAAAAGATAGGACTTAGATTACTTCTCTTTTCCATGCATTCAGCCCTGTGAGAGCTTCCCTCTAATTTCTGAAAGAAAAGAGCACACGAAGGACTTCTTTGCAAGTTCAATAGCACGATCCCGATCCTCCATCAAGTGTATGTAATCTGATTTCAACGCCTCCAAAGAGTCTCTGATGAGTTGCAAATTGAAAAGAGCAACTTCATCCTTAACTCCTCCTTTTCTCCCTTTAAGTTGAGCCTTCCAGTGGAGATCTTCAATCAAACTGTGAGTGCGATCAAATTGGGATAGAATTCGCACTTCCCTCTTAAAGGACTCTTTGTCTTGATCTTCCCACTCAAGAATATGCAAAGATGGCGGATTGCTGGTTGGCTGATTGTCAAAATCAGAACTTTGTTTTGTGTCTTTGCGGCCATCATAGCTGTTCCAGATTCCATGTCTTTCACCATCAACTGGAGGAGAATGTTCATTGTCATGAAAGGCATCATACTCCACAAAATCTTCAACCCATTGCTTGCAATCATCTTCGTGCATTGATAAATCAGATTTGTGTTTAGTAACACCTTCAAACTCTCCATCTTCAAGAGCCATATGGTATTCTAGCTCTTCTTCTTCATTAATGTCTCCTTGGTCAAACATTATCGCAGCATCAAACTTGATCAATGGATCATAATTGTCCGCTGTTCGGAAAGTTTCTGTAGCAACATAATCTTCTTCTTCAAAGACAACTTCTCCTCCAAGGGCTACCTCATAGTTTTCCATGCAATTTGGTTCTTGTTCTTCATCAGGATCAAAGGGAAACTTATCCCACACAGGTTCTTTAACATAACTTGATGCCAACACACCCGGATCCCAAATGCCAAGGGGTTGACTGAGATGATCAACAGGAAGAGGTTTTTCATGCTTCACTGGAAGTATTAACTCAATGAAAAAGTCAGCTCCTGAATCTCTTAAGCTGATATCTTCAAAAACATTTTCCTCCAATGGTTCGGTTTGCTGGTCAAACCCAAGTCCGACAATGTCACCACCGAAAGGGAGTGAAGAATCTTCGATGCTTGTTGTTTCGAAAACTTCACCTTCATTATCTTTTATGGAACCATCATGAGAAAGTATGTCGCTGATTTCTTCAGGTGGAACTTCTTGGGAAGTTGAGACAGCAACAAGAGTAAAATCTTTCATCATCAAATCTTCAATATGATCTTGCATGAACTCCGTAGAGTCATCACCAACATCATCACTATAGTCTTGGTCATAAGCTGGTTCTATGACATCACTAGCATTTTTTCCATCTTGTACTCCTTCAACGAACTCATCCCACACAACAGTACTACTAAAATTTTCTGTGAAGTCATTTCTCTCAGGACCTCCATGGGCTGAATCCAAATTAGGATTCAAGACTGCTGCTATGTTCTGATCTTCATCACTTGCTATCACATGCAAGTCTCGGAAATTATTGTGGGGCTCTTCCACACATTCTTCAACTGACAAAGTTTCATCAACATGCTTGTTTGTGGGCTGCAATTCACAAATAGACGCTTCATCTTCTTCCTTCTTTGATCCTTCAACCAAAACTTGTTCTACTTCCCTTTTTATCATTTTCCTGATGTGGTCCACCATCTCCGACTTTTCGGGCTTCAGAAACGCCACACAATTCAAATGGGTATCAAATGAAACATTGTTCCTATAATCATCTGGCATGTTTTGATATTGCTCACGGAGTATGGCAGCCTCATGTTCACATTGTCTTTTGTACTGTTTGGCATACTCAATGAAATCTCTTGTGGCCAAACTAACCTTTCCTTCCTCAAATGCCATAATCGAATCTAACTTCTCACGATTACTGAACAAACGATGATACATCTTTGAAACTTCTGAAAACTGATCTAAGCTCGGTTCTGACCTCTGGTGAAGAAACTGATTTCTCTATCACTCAACTGTCAACTGAACTTTGATAGACACGGGATGGCGAGGATCTTGGCTCTAATACCCTTTGAAATATTACAGGCAAATTTTTACTTTTCAAATTGCAGATTACAAACCAATGCACCTGTTAAGGTTAGCAGCTAAACCAAAACGTGCTGAAGCAACTCTAACCAGAATGTACACCAGGATCCCGATGTGGGAAAGGTGTGAGCATTGGTCAGAGGATCTAAATCAAAATGCTTATGCAAGAACTCTAACCAGAATGGGCGATGATGGCGAGGCATATAGTGGAAGGATCACGAATCCTAGTATCTTGAAAGCCTTTTCGACACCAAGTAGCAATGCTACTCACTCCAATGCGAGTAGAGGCGACCATATGGGAATGCTTGAGAGAAATACAATGCTTGAGAAGAAATAACTATAATCTTGAAAGTGCCTCGACACGAATGTGCTTTCTAACCCAGTGGGTGAGGAGCTACCGTAGGTAGGAGATAAAGAAATACAGTGCAATTACAAAATGTAAATATGAGCATTACAAAGACATGATTAAGCAGATGAAAGAGCTATTTGTCGATTACTCTTGTCGGCTTACACAAAATGATAGAGAATTAAACTTAAGGCATAGGAATTTGAAGATTAGCGATACATCGTATAAAGACTCTCACATGTGGCTTGATTAGAGATGCCAGTTCAATAAATCTCTCGATGATCAAATAATAATTCTGTTTTTCCACAAATCTGCACTTTTAAATTAAAAACCAGCAACCTAGGAATTCACTCATATGCTCATATCTCTCTCGTTTCTCACCCAAATGATCTCAAATCTAATGCAATAGACCCTCAAAATGATGGCGCCTAACTTAGTAATAAGAAATGGCATCTAAAAATGGTTATTAATTAATGACACGAATCCCGAGGCACTCCAGAAAGTGCGCCCTACAAGGAATGACGGATTTGCTTTATAAAATCATACGCTTCATATTAAAATCTGCAAATATTCATGAAGGGTCGCTTCCAACAGAGAAAACCAATGAGACAATACCCAAAATGACTCTTTGTGTATTTTATGACTTATGATTAAAAACATCCATCTGCTACAATGAATGTGCAACTCCAGAAAACCACTAATATGCATAAAACTGATTTACCTATCCTCACAAAGACTAAAAATGCAGAAATCTCACAATAAAACATTCAAACTACACTATCTCACCACTAGTTGCTATCTTTCAAGCGAGAAGCAATGCCCAAGCTAGGAGGCCTTCATTCCTCGAAGCAATCCCAAAGCCAATCCGGCAGCATAACATTCCTGTAGATAAAAGATGCCCAACTGATGATCAAAGTCTTCCTTTTATAATTTCTCGTTGACTTCTCGAAACCCTAAACTCCTCTTCAAGTCAAAAAGCCTAATCTCTTGCAAAGATGGCGTCCATTTCCGTCAAGCTCAATATTGACTTTTTAAATAAAATCAATACTTTAATAAATGCGTCCACTTTATAGCTTGATTTGACTTTGGGTAAAATATAAAATATAAAATAATCTTTAATGAAGGCGCCACCCTCAAAAAGACCACTTTTCAAAACAGCATAAAGTCAATAGACTAGGCCAAGGGGTCAACGTTAAAATATAACATTAAAACATGACTTTTAATTAAATAGCTCAACTTATCTCTCCAATTGTGCCCCGAAGCCATTAATGAGCAAACCAATGATCAAACTGAAGTAGGAGTCAACCATCTTGAGGCCAAGCTGTAAAGCTGCTTGAAAATAGGTTACTAAAATAGTAAATTCGAGGAAAATACTCGAGAATGCCAAATGAACATGCCGCTGCGGAAGCTCTCTCGAGAAAACCGGGAAAGAATCCGCCATTGAATCCACCAACTCCGAGCAAAGACATCCTTAAAAATGGAAACCCTAATTTTACCCTTGAGTAGCCTCTGGTCTCGGAATAGGCCAGCAGTCCTTTGGAAAGATCATGCTTTCGAGAAGGGGACATTAATCCGCCCTTCCCAAAATTGCTTGTCCTCAAAACATTACCACCTAACTCAGAAATTTTTAAAACTAATCCATCATGACAAGTGATCCTGGTTCCCCAAGTCGTCTCGGGGAAAGACCCACCACCATGCGTGCTGCACCACTCACGATCACATCAATGAAAATATCATGCCAATGCTGCACTGACTCCCCTTGTAACTCCAAAGTGTTACCATCTATGATACTCAAACTAAAAGATCTTAAAGATCTTAAAGGACTGAGATTAATATCAAGTAACGTCTCATGTCCACGATGCCCAAAGTCAACAATATCAACCATACCATTGTCTACCACAATTCTAGGCAAGAAAAAAGATAGGCTACCCAACTCAAAATCAATCTCCTCAGCATACCTCCACATGGTAACAAACGAAACCATGACTGCAAATGTGACATCTTCAACCCTTCTTGCAAAGAGAAAAGCTTTCCTTTGCAAGAACTCAACAAACTCGAACTCATGATTCCACATGAATTCCCTATGCCTCCGCTGATTTATCATGGCACAACTAAGAAGTCTGAAGAAGTTTCTCACAATTCCAACCCCAAGAGTCTTAGCATGTAGAATCAAGGCATTGAACAGGATCTCAGCAGTAGGAGTCTCGAAGTGCCAAGCCAAGTCGAGTGAGGGTCTGCTGCTCCAATTATTTGTACATGAATATGTACCAAGGAAACCATTAGAATGAGTATGGTCTCTTCCCAAATGCTGATTGTGCTCAGCCCACACCACCAATTCTCTCTTGTGAAACCATAAATTGTCCCTCGAAAGAGATTGGAAGGTCTGAAATTGAATGAACCAACAACCCAACAAGACTGAAATGATCAACTTGAAATCTGATTTTATGAAAATCAACATCCAAGGAGATAGATAGCTATTGCCAAACTGAAAATCAGCACCCAAAATATCATGTCTGCTTATATCTATAGCCGAAAATAAACCCACTGAAGATCCCATCACAGCCAAGTACCAATCCTTGCTCAACTTTACTTTCCAAAACTCCCATTGATCATTAGGAGTGAACTTCAAATGACCGACAAAGAAGGTAATAACATCCAAAGGACAATGAATTTGAGGCTCATCACTCCAACATACCTTCTTGACACATGTCAAAAGTGAGTTGATACGAGGGCTCCACATCATACGTAAAGAAGAGCCAATTTGCAAATGGAGAATTACTTTTACTAGAATGCTTTGGGAAATACATTCTATTTGAATCATCACACCCTGAAACTCCAAGAAGTACTCAACAAATCTGAATTCATTGAGAAAGCCAAATTTGAAATCATGAGAGAAGAATTGTTGGAAGGATTCAATGGACCCTTCATCAAACTCCATTATGAAATTAGTTATTCTTAGAGAAGATGGTGTAAGCAAGAAGTCCAATAGGAATTTTACAAGCATCCATATCAGAAAATGAATGAACTCTTCATCGGAGTGCCAATCATCCCTTTGTTGCCCATCAAGATTAATGACCTCATTCCACCATGCTTCTTGATTTTCCACCTCCTGAATGGGGAGACTAGGAGCAGCAGTGAAGTCTTCATTATGCAGCTCATGCATCCTCGTTCCATTGTCAGAAGAAGTGCTAGAACTTCCCTCTTCAACAATGATGTCATAAGAAATTTCCTCAAGGCTTGAAATCCCATCTACCTCAAAGGAATGTTTCTCATAAGCTTCCTCATCACTTGGTTCAAAAAGAGGATTGTCATAAGTTGCTTCAGCACCCACTTCAAAGAAAGGGTTGTCAAAGACTTGGAAGTCCCCTTTTCCATCTTGCTGATCCAAATCTGCATACGCAACTTCTGATTTCCTTGTGAAACCTTCAACATCAAACTCCTCTCGAAGACTATCAAGCTCGTCAATTACTTGCTTGATTTCTTCAACTCTTTGCTCATTCTCTTGCCTGCTAAAAAGATTGAAATCAGCAAACCGGTCTTCAACCTCTATTAGAGAGAAATGAGTTTCTTTTAACTTGTCCTTTGTTGATTTAAGCTCCAGAGTGAGCTCATCAACCAAACTCTCATTTTCTTGGACAACACTGAAGGACTTCTTTGCAAGTTCAATAGCATGATCCCGATCCTCCATCAAGTTTATGCAATCTGATTTCAACGCCTCCAAAGAGTCTTTGATGAGTTGCAAATTGAAAAGAGCAACTTCATCCTTAACTCCTCTTTTTCTCTATTCAAGCTGAGCCTTCCAGTAGAGATCTTCAATCAAACTGTGACTGCGATCAAATTGGGAGGACGAGTGTTGGCGTAAAATCTAACACCTCACGGGTGCCGCGTTTATGCGGACAGCTATACACAACTGGCGTAATAGATTAACTCTTCAAAATTAGGAGGGAAGCTCCCTGGGTTATTTGGAATGCATGGAAAAAGACAAATAATCTAAGTCCTATCTTTTTGTTCTCGGTTTGGAAGAGGCACAAGGTTAAAAACCAAGAAGCGTTGCGACTAAGGATTTTACGGTTTCCTGAGATGGATTAACTACAATAAATAACTACTTTAAATCTATCGGTTTCCTCCAAAGAAAGCGAGCATGAGGAAATGGAGCGAGGGGATGACTATCGGCGATAAAGCGAGGTTTAGACTCTCTACTTGAAGGCAAGGTGGCACAAGCTGTCGTAATCTAAACCAACTTGTGGGCTATGATTTAAGAATTTCTTAGGCGATCTTATAGAGCCTGGGTGAGGAATATAACACTTGATCGAATCAGCAAAGCCTTCACAAAACAGCCTTTATCTTTATAATCTCACGAAACCCTAGGTGGTATAACCTTCAATTATATTGATAAAGATTCACAAAACAGATTTATCGCTGCAACTTCTCGAAACCCTAGGTGGTATAACGATCGATCACAATGGTAAATTAACACAAAACAGCCTTATCACCTTAATCTTTTGGAACCCTAGGTGGTATAACAATTGATTTCAATGATAAAGATGTTCAAACAGATATATCTAATCTATGGAAAGAATTCAGCATCACAATCTTTCGAAACCCTATGTGGTATAACAATCAATTGCAATAGTGAAGACACATGAACAAATACGAAAAAGAGCAATATTGAGGGCAAGGTGGGCACAGCATATATTTCTCTCTCAAGCAAAAGTTATTTACAAATGAGCAAAAGCTCTTATTTATATACATCAAGGTGTAGGGAACCCTAAAATCACCTTGTGTCATCTATAGTTCCTGCAATGCATGCAAGCAATCCGCCAAACCCTAATTAAGTAAACTATACAGTCAACTGGGAAACTACCCTCAGTTTGACTGAAACATCTAATCTAAAAATGGACAATTGTGCGAGCATGCACGTCCTTATTGAAAGCAAGTTAACTGGAAGACTACCATCAGTTAACGTAAAAAAAAAACCCTAAATGAAACTCCAAGTAAACAAGATGAATCTCAGAATAGACATGCATGAGGTGAGACAGCCAGTTAACTTGAAAGGGTAACGCCAAGTTAACTCCTGTGTATAATGTCTATCCCGAGAGGTGAGAAACTGAAGTCTACTGGTCGTGATCTCGAGCAACCAATCCCTCAACGAGGCTGTCAACTGCATCAGCATCTGAATGTCAGCAACTTGAGCAATCTTTGCAATCTTTGCACACTCAACCAGCATTTCACTGACTGGCAACTTTGGCGGCTCCGTAACTGAAGTGTTTAGCCAACATCTCTTCTACAGCTTGATACAAATCAGTCTCAGCTTTTCTGATGAAGTCATGAATTAAAACCGATTTGGTCTTGAATTCAATCTGTGTGTATTGTACTCTGAAAAACTCGCTTGTTGACTGTGAACACGGCTATATTCTGACAACATTTCTGAGAGCTAAAAATAACCTGCTGAAGCTAAAAATAGCCTTTCGAAGATTTATTTTCGGCGAAAAATCTGAGATATGGGTTTTGTCCAGAAGAAGATTCTAAGACAACCCAGAACGTCAGAAATGCAAAAATCTAACTTCTACTCGACCATGCAAAGACTTTTCAGTTGAGAAAATTAGAAACTCGAGAACGAATGCTCTGGAGTTAAAAATTCCTAAAAAGTCAAACGCACGATTTTAATTCGAGGAAGCTATATAGAAATGATCCAGATGCTGAGACTTGTCGAATTTCGCCAATTTCAGGAACATGCGAATTGAAATCTAAGAGAAATCTGAGATTGAAGGATGAAAAAGACGTTTTTATGATGCTCTTTTTCTGTGAAAATCGCCCTTGAATTCTTCAAATTGCTGAGAACTGTGAACTTTAACCTGCAAAAGAATGTGATTGGAGAAATCGCCTTTGCAAATAGATAAGAAATCTGCCTTTGTTTGAGAAATACAAATCTCCCTTGAAAATACGCCTTGTGAATGAAGAAAAACGAATTTTTCTTGAAAATACGCCTTTGCCTTGAAGAAAAACGAATTTTGCTTCAAAATTATGAATTTTCCTTTGACAAAATTCGCCTTTGAGAATTGAAGAACTTGTCTTCTGAAGAACTTGCAAATTTCGCTACTATGAATTCCCTTAAAGATGCACGCCTTCTCTTCTTGAAGAAATACGAATTGCTTTGAAGTTTGTCTTGAAAATTAATAAACTTCGATTTCCCCTTTGAAAACATAAACTTGCTTTTGAAAAATACGAATTCACTTAAGATTGAATTTACTCTCAATGAAATCGAATTTCCTTTGAAAGCTCTGTGAATAACAATGAAGAATGCGCCATGTTAAACAAGAAGAAACTCGCACCAATTTGATAACTGCAAGAACTCAAAACCCTGACAAGAATAGAAATCCTCTGATTGGCTGCCTTTCAGTTGCACTGCCACTGACTGGAAGTTCAAATTTGAAAATAATAATAAAATATTTATTATCATGCAATGGCGCTAAAAATAGACATATTCTGAACTTCAGTTGACAAACTGGTTGAAGCTCTGAGATTCATCGTTTGACTTTACTGATTCCGAAAAGTCATCTCTTGAGCATAT
>VDFB02184273.1:0-25989 GCA_007258455.2 Sequoia sempervirens
GAGCAACATATCTGCATGTGTTAGCATAATGTTTGGGTTGACTACACTTGTAACATTTTTTTCCTAACTTAACTGAGTGAACCTTAGATCTACACTGATTAGATTTGTGACAATAACCATGGCATAAATAGAAATTACCATGAAATTGATTATTCATTCCATTCCTTCTAGTCGTATTAGATAATTGACTTCTATAATGACTTGCTTTGTGACCAAACTTGTGACAATTAAAGCATTGAATACTTGGTTCCTTCTTGTCTCTACACTCTACATCCTTATGTCTAAAATTTTTGCATAGAAAACACTAGCCATTAAATGATAAGTAACTTTGAGCATTAGGTTGCCTGATTGAAGGTATTTTAGGTGTTCTAGAGTTCCAAACCTTGCTTCTTACAACAAATCTCACTTTAGCTTCAATTGCTTTGTCTTCACCCTTAGTGTTCTGATTTGATCTTTTACCAGAGAAACTGAGTCCTCCCTTATCCTTATGACATTTCTATAGGGATAAGGGTTGATCTTGAATTATGCTACTTTTGCATACTCTTGCTTCTTTTTTTTAGCCTTATTAACTCTTGATCTAACTTCTCATTTTCTTTTAATTTCGATTTGATGGTATCCTTGAGATTTTCTTCAGTCTTCTTCCATTCTTCCATTTTCTATTTGATGGTATTTTTGAGATCTTCTTCAGTCTTCTTGCATTCATCCAACCACATCTTTAAATCTACAATGCCTTCCTTTCCTAGATAACCTCTCTGTTTATTGCTTTGAATTTCTATATTTTCTCCCTTAGCTTTGAGATACAAGCATTTACCTCCTTGAGATTTTCTCTCAATTGTTCATTATCATATTTCATGCTTTCCATATCATATAACATCATCTTTAGTTCTCCCTCAAAGTGATAATCTCCTACCATATTCTTCAAGCCACCAAGATCACCCTCAAGTGGTTAAGCTTTATCTACAAGGGACCAAGCTCTGATACTGATTGTTGAATAGTCTAGATAACTGAGAGGGGGGTGAATCAATTATCATAAAAAAATTTTCTTTTCTTTAATTAATCTGAAGCAGGCTTATATCAATCATAAAATAATCAAACAAATATAAACAAGAAAACACACAACACCATGCACAATGAACACCAGAATTTATGTGGAACCCCAAGAAGGGGAAAACCATAGAGAATGATAATTTTCAATTATAAAACATCAGTTAAGGTGATTTTTACTAGGGATCACTACAAAAAATGCTCACTATAGGTAAGGCTCACTACTGGTGGGCTCACTACCTAATTAATACATCTAATTACAAAATAGTTTCACTGAAAAAAGTGAATTGATGAAGTTGCATCTACATATGCATGAATTCAGTTTTTATTAAGAGCATAATATCTATCTACAATAGATCTGGTCAAGAATATTTTGCATACCTTCCTCACACAACCTTTGCAAAGCATATTACTTCTTCCTGAGACTTGAATTTAGCTTTCTTATCGCATAATCCTTCACAATTTTTTTTGCACACCATACACCACACTTCTTGCTTCATCGAAAAAAAACAAATTTTACTTATACCATTCCATGCTTTCATAATCTCCTAGGTCGAACAAACATGATGTCTTCATAATCTCCAAAGTTAGCCTAGCAAAAACATGTCAGCTTGATGAACACTCTTGAAATATTCAATAAGGCTTGGCATGCTAGCACTAGATCCTAAAGATAGGTTGCACATAAAGATATTCTTACCACATTACCAAGGGACCAATAAAAAGGTCATAAATAAGATTGGAAACTTTGAACTACATGAAATATATTCTAAAGCCAATGGGAATGCCACAACCAAGACCAAATCTTGATTAGAATCAATTTCAGTATCAACCGAAGAAACATAATTAGAAATACCAAAACTTGTGACATGCTACATGAATGTTCGGATAGGAAGGATACCCAAAGTAAGCTTTGAGCACAACAACCAACATTAAAAGATTAGAGTTCATTATTCTGCATTAACTAACTTCCATGAATGTCCCAAAAAGAATTACTTCATATCCGGATAAAAGATAACATCCATACTACGTAACATCGTAGCACTCGATAGGATAGATCATTTATGTATATCATCTGAAGCACAACCTTCTAGATCCCAAGTTTTTACATCAATGACAACAATGCTAAGTCATCTCAACAACTTCTCAACAAGCACTAGTCTTCTCCCCCATATCCATATTTCTTAGTTCAGAAGCAGTTCTTGGACTACTCGCATACACAATCTAGAACATTTGGTGATTTACCAATGCTCATGTTGACAAAATTGTTGTGAATTTTCCATGGTATAATCAAATCCCATCCCTTGGGCTTATCTCATACTAAGCATCTTAGTAGGTCACCCAAACTCCTATTCACCACCTCTTTTTCTCCATCAATCTATGGATGGTGTGCAAAACTAAACTTTGAATCTGTCTTCAACTTCTTCCATAATATCCTCCAAAACTAACCAACAAATTTGGTATCTCTATCTGAAACTATACTCTTTGGTAGACCATGTAGTCTCACCACCTCTCTGAAAAACAACTCTGTAACATGAACAACATCACTATTCTTATGACACAAAATGAAATGTGCCATCTTTGAAAATCTATGCACCACCAAAAATATGGAATCATCCCCTCTCTGTGTCCTTGGAAATCCAAGAACAAAATCCATGCTAATATCCTCCCACGGCCTCTCAGGTATAGGTAATGGCTGATACAATCCATTATTTTGACTTGTTCCTTTCACCATCTGACATACTCTTCAACTTTATACAAACTTTTTCACATCTTGTTGTAACTGTGGCCAATAATAATTGTCACTAACAAGAGCAATGGTCTTATCTAGACCAAAATGTCTAGCCAATCCTCCACTATGCTTCCTCTTGATTAGATTCTCTCTCATAGAACTCCTTGGAATGCATAATTGTCTTACTCTAAACAACATTCCATCTTGGATTAAGAAATCCAACCATCTTGTCCTATCCAATGTAACTATGTGAAATGTGTTTTTACCTACTCTAAGATACAAAAATAGATGAAATGAAACTAGGAAAAACACAAAACAAACACTCAAGATTAGGCCTAGTTAAATTCAAATAAGACACAAGAAAATGGAGATTTTTACCTTGTTTAAATTGATGGTTTGGTTGGCCCTTGTTGATTTTTGATTTTGTGCTCCTTCTTGGACAAAATGGCATGTAACCTAGTAGAAAATGAAGCTATGAGTATGGAGATTACAATGGTGGATATGGGTATGTGAGTGGATGAAATATGGAGGCTCAAAATTTTGCAACAATGGTGATGACTTGATGGCTTGAAAATGGCTAAGTGTATGTGCTTGCTAAAATGGATTCTCAAAATGGAGAAATTTCAACCTTTTTTAGGGAAAGTACCTCTAAAGCAATGGAGGGCTAGGATCAATCCATGGTGGAGGAGATCAAGGGAGATGAGAACTCAAAAGCCCTGACAAGCTGGCATGTGGCGAATGACATGGAATGGAATGGATGATGTGGAGATGATATGGAGGTACTTTGATGTACTCTGGGAATGGACAAGATATCCTCATAAAGGAGGTCCTTGCCCACATGTGCCTTGAGAGGACATGTGAGGAATTAAAAATTCCTCACAAATCCTCAAGGGGATGGGAGAAGGAATTTAAAATTCCTTAAAATGCCTTGGAGGAATAAATGTGAATTAAAAATTCACATTGGGAAGGGGATGCCTTGTCCAAATAGAAAAAGCATTTAATGTAGGTTGACTAAGGACACATGCAATAAATGGCATGATGATTAGGTTAGCTTAATTAGCTAATTAAGGTTTTGCAAATGTTGGGTTAGGTATGCTAATGATAGATTAAGAGCAAGTGGGGGATTATGGAGGATGTGAACCTAATTATGATTAGGGGTGTGCACATCCTAATTATAGATTAATTATATTATTCTAGATTAAAGAGGATTATGAAGGATGTGACACGAGGAGAGAAGAAAATCAATTGAAAATTTATTTAATTCATTTGGGCTAATGAATAATTTAAATAAATTGGTCTATTTATTTAATTTAGAGATGAATGGGGTAAGGTGCTTAGTTGATTAATCAAATACCTTAAGGGACATTAGGTAGAAGAGAAATATTAATCAAATAATAAATTATTTAATTAATATGGCTAAGAGATGCAGGATAGAGGAATATGAAGCTGAATTTGACCATACAAGAGTGGTCAAATTTAGATGTTTATAGTAACAGTTTCCAAACAAGCCTTCCAAGCTTTTGCAAAGTTAGGATCTTCAGGATACAAAATCTTGAGTTCATTGAACCCAACAACCTCTATATTCTTTTCTATCAAAAAAATTTCCTTCTACTCAAGGCATCTGCAACTTTGTTTGACCTTCCAATCCTATTCTTCAAAAAAAAGGTATAACTCTACAAAAACTCAACCCATTTTAAGTTCCTTTGATTTAACTTTCCTTGACTATTGATATACTACAAATCCTGGTGATTAGTATATAAAAAAATATTTTGGCAACAAATAGTGTCTCCATTTCTTCAAATCCTGAACTATATCATAAAAATCATGATCATAGACATAATATTTCTTATTAGCATCATTTAACTTCTCACTAAAATAGGAAACATACTTACCTTCTTGACTCAAAATAGCTCCTATGGTAGTGCCACTAGCATCGCAGTCTACCTGAAAGGCCTTATTGAAATCTAGAAGTACCAAAACAGGTTTCTCTATAACTTTCTTCTTCAACATATCAAAACTTTTGGATGCTCTTGTAGTCCACTTAAACTCTTTTCTATCCCCTCTCATCACTTCAGTTAGAGATAAACAAATACTAATGAAATTATTAATAAAATTTCTATAAAAACTTGCTAGACCATGAAATGATCTTACCTCTATAACATTCCTTGGGGTAGGCCATTCAATGATAGCTCTCACCTTCTCTAGATCAATTTTAAGACCATCTGCTTAGACAACAAGCCCTAGATACACCAACTCTCTCTTCAGAAAAATACATTTCTTCAAATTAATTAACAACTTCTCCTCCCTTAGCTTCTAAAAAAATCTTCGAATATGCATCAAGTGCTCCTCCAATGTCTTACTGAAAATAAAAATATCATCTAAATAAACAATAACAAATTTTTCTAAAAATTCTTTCAATATCTCATTGATATGCTGCATAAATGTGCTTGGTGCATTGGTTATCCCAAAAGGCATGACTAACCACTACAATCTCTCCTTGGTTTGAAGGTTGTATTCCATTCATCTCCTTCTCTAATCTAGATCTAGTGATATCACTCTTCAAATCTATCTTCATGAAGTACTCAGCTCCACTCAAACAATCCATAATGTCATCCATTCTCAACAAGGGAAATCTATACTTGATGGTGATCTTGTTGATGGCTCTAGAATTTGTACACATCCACCATTCCCCATCCTTCTTTGGTGCTAGTACTACAGGTACTACACATGGACTCAAACTCTCTATAATCAATCCCTTTCGCAACAACTCTTGCACTTGCTCATTCAACTCTTCACTCTCTTTGAGTCATACAATGAGCTATTCATCAAACTTCCGTAGAATCAAGCCAATTTTATGACTAATCTTTCTATGTGAACCCTTTTCCTAGTACCCACAAAACAACATGAATAAATGAGTTAGACAAGGAATTACAAGTTAAAAGAAGATTTCCCATGAAATCCAGCATTTACAAATGAAACTAGGGAATAAAAATAATGAAGAACACAAAGAAAATGATAAAAACTAGATTTAATCCTAATTCAATAGCAAACACTTGATCACATGGGGGAATTGGTGCCAATTTGATGTGAAAATTGGCCCTTTCCCAACTCCCTATGATGAAATCTGATGTGTTGAGGGGATGATGTTGATCCACTTTGGACAAAAGATAAGAACTCCAAGCCAAAATCTGAAAAAGCCTAACTAAGAATTTGAAAGATGGATGGAAATGGCTAATGATTTGAGCATAGTAAGTTTATCAAATCGTGGATGATCAAATGAAGAGAGGAGCTCTTCATTTATAGGATTTTAAGATGGATGAATGCCCAAATTTGAGCAATGTGGGACTAACATTCATCCAATGATATGGTGCCACTTGTCAAGCTATGAATGGATGATGGTTGTGCAAGATTTGGGGTTTGTGCCAATAAATGCCAATATTTGAAATTCAAATTTGTTGAAATAACATGTAAGAGGGAAGGGAAAATGCAATAAATGCCACTTGGCTCAAGGAAAAGGACATGTAAGAGGTTTTAAATGCCTTGTTGGATGTACATGTTGACTTGGAATTTTTGAATTCAAATTGAGAGAATATTCCAAAAGATGCCTTGTGAGGAAAATAGAGATTTAATAAATGAATTAAATCTATTTTCATGTGCAACTTGCATTATCTAGAGGATGTGACATGAGATGAGGTTAAATTAATCAAGGGTTAATTAATTTAACAAGAGATTAGATGATGTGACTTATTTGACTTAGATTTATGGATTTATTTAAATTAGATAAGAGAGGAATATAATAAGAGACTAATTAAATAAATATTTTGATTTATTTAATTTAAGGGGATAGTTTAGAATTTAATCAAATAAACTAATTATTTAATTAAATAGGGATAATTAGATAAGATGGATTGATTTAATTAACATGAGAAATGACCTGATTAGACAAAATAATTTATTTAATTAGAGGGATTATTGATGAATTTAATCAAATAGGGAATTTGATTAAATGGTTAGACCGAGGGATGATTCGAGGAAATGATGTTAATAATTTAGGATCAAATGTAACGATGTCAATCAGTATATTTTGCATGTCTACACTTTCTACCAAGGAAAAATTAGGTACGTTATCAAAAAAAATATCTTGAAACTCATTAAACATATTTGAAACCTCTATAGGTACCTCATTAGTATCCTCTTTATCAACTCTAGGGATCAATGCAAAACACATATGCTCATGCCTCATACCTTCTAGGAACTTTCTTCCAACAACCAAACAAATTCTTGCATTATTGCATACCTTTTCCTCTACCTCTTTCAAGGGCTTTAAATTATAATGAACTCCATCCTTTGTCAAAGAATAGGTGTTGGAATTTCCATTATGTAATGCTTGTCAATCAAACTACCACAATCTGCCTAAAAACATTTGAAAAACATCCATAGGCATAATATCACACAATACCTCATCATGGTAATTTCCAATATTGAACTTTACCAAACATTATTCATTTACCAAATCCTTATGGTTGTTGGGAAATTTTGATCATCTTGGAATAAACCTCCAGATCAGTAGTGCCTTTGGTAACTTTTAATTTCAATAGATTGCCTCAAAGACATGTACAACTATGCCACAAAGCAGAATCAAACATAGTGCATTTCCCACATTAAATCTTCTAAGAGAAACTCATGTGAATCTAGTTTTAACAAGCATTAACATATTCTAACCAAGAAACATGAAATATGAAAGATGAGGCATAACACATAGATTTACATGGGGAAAACACCTTCGGGTAAAAAATTCCACCCTCCAAAAGATCCAAGCCATTGTATTATTCAGCAACAAATAGATTTACAATACAATCTCAGGCTCATAGCCTTTTCATAGAGTTTACATATTGTTCCATCTAGAGACATATTGGACAGCATAACCCCCTATACGATCTTCACACTATTACAATACCCTCTCATAGTATACAGTGTAGATCCTCTCTCTCATGGACCTCTGATCAACCTCTCAAGTGTTTACAATCCTCACTTTGTTACAACACTCTCTCACAGCATACAGAGAAAATTCACATAGAGGGAGGTTTCACATTCAATCCATAGAGAGAGTGTGGATGAGTTACCACCTTCAGAACATAAATTTCCTTCTCCTGCTCTAGCCCTCGATTATCTCTCTCCTAGCTTGGCCTCACAGCCTTGACCTTCCTCACAGCACTCGGCCCCATGGCCTCGGCCTTCCTCATGACACCAAACAATTTTGTACAACCAATTTTTATTCCAATCTAGAACCATTCAACAGGGCAACTATCAAACAAACTTGGACAATGAATAGTTTCCTCAATGAACAATTGACACATTAGCAGATCATAAAAATCATCGTTCATTCAACTGAGTCCACCTTCACTTCCATCAGCCTGACTTTATTTATCGGTCATAGTCATGAAGGACACACTAATCTCCAAAGTCTCTTTGATGTCTTGACCAGGCCTATCAGGAAAACAACATCCATTGGCAGGAGTTTATAATGTCACATCGAATGCACTTGTCTCCTCGAAATTGCTCACTCAGAGGTTTAGGCTAGGGGGATTGAGGCACACGATTCCAACAATCTCCCACTTGACAAAGATCACCATGGAATGTCTAGAGAACTCAGGAACTATTGATATCACACTGGCTTCACCAGTTCAGACCCTTCTTTGTTCAAGTCTCTGATTAGCAACATTCAAGAAACCCAATCAATAAGTTTCCATAGATAGCAGTCCACCAGACAATTTGCAACCAAGATCAAGTATCCAACTGCAACTCACTATCCAACATTGCAACCAATGACAACCATCCATGAAACCACAAAGATCCAAACATGCTCTCACGCTCCATCAAGACTTTTGCAACATCTAAGATGTCCACCATTCAGGAAACAAACCCTGTCATCCTCCAAAATGCCACCTATGGAAGAAAGGGTATGAGCCAAGGTGAATATGCACTAGTCCAACGAACACAAGAAAAATATCCTAGTGATATGAACAACAAGACACTACCATCACTCCAAAAAACAAGATAAAACATCATCTAGAACAACAACCAAAAAACTAACTGCTCCTATCCAACTAATAAACCCATGTGACTAAAAATAGCACCCACAACAAGTGCTAGAACATTCAATCAACCATACCTCGAAGGTATCCATAACAAAAAACTCATGCCACCAACATCTCCACCCATAAACCATAGAAATAGGCTCCATGTGCCAACCAGTCAAAAGAAAAAAGCACAACCAGGAACTCTCACTGCATGGGTAATGTCCAGATGAATGCAAACCTAGAATGAGTACATTCAATGTGTCACTTCATTAACATTCCAAAAATAAGTCACCATCACAAAGGCATACCAAGTCTACTAACAACATCACATAGAGAGTGTAAACATGTAGTTTCAAGGAACCATCCACAATGATATACACAACCTATAAATACAACTCTCACAACAAGTCTTCATAGCTCTCCCAAGTTATTTACACAACCAATAAAGGAAAAAGATAGAGAACAACCTCAAACCAATGTAATGTGAAACCAAACATCTAGGAAGAGAACCAAGACCAAAGAGAGAACCTTTTCACATCATGAACCTATAGAAAATCCTCCTACATACACCTCTAAATGCCAATTGTGCCAAGTAAGATCTTCTTTACATCCCCAACAGGAAAGCCTTAACAACATCCAACCATATGAATGTAAGCTTCTTAAAGAAGATCAAACTAATCCATTTCTCATCTCAGGAAGTCAGGCCACTACCATCCCCTATGACCATCATAGATGAAAATAGAAACCCAAGGAGATAAACATGCTATCCATATCTCACCATGAATCCTCTAGAACCATCTAACAACAACTCAAGATCCATGTCAAAGAAAGAAAGCATAAAGTACCTGAGAGAAACAATGGGAAATACCTCTCAAGTAATAAACCACCCAAGAGGGGAATGGGATGTCTCCAAGACATGCAAGCCATCATGACTAATCCAAGAGCAATCTCCTCATAGGTCTCTGTTGAACTCATGTCCAACCAAGGTGTAGGATTCTTAGACTTTCTGTTGAAATATCATCAAGAGAAACCATCAAATTCCATCTCACCTCATTCTCCATGTATCCATGATTACTGGAAAACAATCATCTTGTACCAAACTCCAAATGCGCACAACAATATCATGAAGTATTAGACAAATGATCACAACACCCAATACACAAAGAATTACTAGACCACTGTCAAAGCTCCAATCATCTGAATCAGGAACTTATCATGACAACATGATCTTACCATCCCTATTAGGAGATCCCATGCTCCAAGTGAACATATCATGGTCTCAAGAGTAATGCATCATGCCAAAACTCCAAACTATAATTAGAAGTATATCATGACATAATAACAACATACTCTAAACCAACATCACTTGTGAAGCACCACCGACACCTTAGCCAAAGACTCTAGATGCCCTTCATGGCTCCAAGAAATTGCAAATCCTCAAATAGTGTTCCTACAAATGTGAAAGAACCCTTCTATAGCAACAGGATCAAAAAATTCCTCCTAGAAACATCTAAAACACTAAAGAAGATGATTCACCACATGGTGGTAAATTTCTAGTCATTGCTAAAGCTCGCATTGAATAGTGATGTCGAGCTTTCCAGGCATCATGACCAACAATCTCCAAAACATAAAAATAACTTCCAAGTCTAGAAACATATAGCTGTAGTGCTAACTTTTCCAAGTGAAACCAAGATCTCATAAGTAAGGAGATTCACCATGCTACAAGACTCCATAATCAACTATCTAGGAACTCACTTACCATCCATCCTCTTACCTCAAAACAGTCACACCAATGCACAAGTGACCATAGACAAGGCCAACTAATGAAATATGAAACATCAATAAATAAAACCTGGTGGATATAGATAGTCCATATCCAATTCATCTCATTGAAAATGAATGAGTGGCCAACCCACACACCTACATAACTCGTAGATCCAATCACTGAAACATGCAAACTCATTATCACATTAGTAATCATAAACCAAGATATCAAAGAAGATAACCATGTAGACACCAAGACTCCAACACCGGATCATGACCAAATATGATTTTCCAAACATGTCCACAACAAGCACCATAGTCTAGGAATCCATCATGTAAACAACAAGTTTTCTTGACCATGTAAAACCTACAAAAAATCATAGAACATGCAAGTATAACACATCCTTAAAAGAAATAGAAGTTCAATAACTCCAAGCATATTTCAAACCAACTCCAAAACCACCAATATGCACATGCATCTGAGAAAGAGATGGGATATTTCAAAATCTTTCAAATCATCTAATGATTAACTCCATAGCCTTCATGCATTCAAGGTTAATAGAAAACAATTCCTTCCAACACCAGGAAACACCACCCAACATAAGCACTCTCTTCCATTGCTGAGAAACAACCAAAGATTCTCCATATCACCAAGGAGCCTCTCACATAGACACCCAATATGAAAGCTTTACTGCAACACAACCATGAAGGAGAAAATTCCACCTCATGCATCAGGGTTATACCGCTGCCAACTAGGAGACTTAGATCACTACAATTCAACATGACCAACTCATTTTTCTCCATCTTCACCACCCTTCATGTTGTCTGTTGTCTCTAAATACCATAAGAATTTCACTCACCAAAGGATCAATCTATCAGACAATTCCTCCAAATTTCTTGAAGCTTGACAAACTAAGAAATCTTCATAGGAGAAATACCTATAACCTTAAACACTAGGAAATCTTACATGCAAGAACATGCAAGCCACATGTGCATCCATGCAAGTACATGCAACTCACACACCTACAAATGTAATAAAATCCTAGATCCAAGCTCTAATACTAGTTGGGAAATTTTGATCATCTCAGAAGAAACCTCCAAATCAGTAGTGCCTTCAGTAACTTTTAATTTCAATAGATTGCCTCAAAGACACGTACAACTATGCCACAAAGGAGAATTAGACATAGTGCATTTACCACATTAACCCTTCTAAGAGAAACTCATGCAAATCTAATTTCAACAACAATAATTAATAGATTCTAACCAAGAAACATGAAACATGAAAGATGAGACAAAAAACACAAATTTATGTGGGGAAAACCCTTTTGGGTAAAAAACCACACCCTCCAAAAGATCCAAGCCATTGTATTATTCAACAACAAATAGAGTTACAATACAATCTTAGGCTCATATCCTTTTCACAAAGTTTACATCTTGTTCCATCTAGAGACATACTAGACAACATAACCCCTTATATGATCTTCACACTATTACAATACCCTCTCACAGTATATAGTGTAGATCCTCTCTCTCATGGACCTCTAATCAACCTCTCAAGTGTTTACAATCCTCACTCTATTACAACACTCTCTCACATCGTACATAGTAGATTCACATAGAGGGAGGTTTCACATTCAATCCATAGAGAGAGAGTGGATGAGTTACCACATTTAGAACAAAATATCCTTCTCCTACTCCAACCCTTGGCTCTCTCTCTCCCATCTCAGCCTCATGACCTCGACCTTCCTCATGGCACTCAGCCCCATGGCCTCGGCCTTGCTCACGACACTCAACCCCATGGCCTTGGCCTTCCTCATGGCATTGAATAATTCTATACAACTAGTTATTATTCCAATCCATAACTATTTAGTAGGGCAACTATCGAACAGACTTGGACAATGAAAAATTTCCTCAGTAAACAATTGACACATTAGTAGGTCAGCAACATCATCATTTTTTCAACTGAGTCCACATTCACTTCCATTGGTCTGACTTTGTCTATCGGCCACAGTCATGAAGGACACATCGATCTCCAATGTTTCCTTGATGTCTTGATCATCCAAACATCTCGACCAAGCCTATTGGAAAGATACCATTCATTGATAGGAGTTCATAATGTCACATCAAATGCACTTGTCTCCCCAATGTCATTAAGTTCAACCACCTCTCAAATCATCTTGTCAGTCTGAGTCACCCTAATACAAACCATAGGCCATACTCACCTCAACGATCAATGGGATCATCAATTATCACTGGATCAACCTTATCAACAAGAGAACAATCATCAGAGAAGGTTTCCCCAAAGTACCAAGTAACACCAATGACCTCACGCTTAGCTACGGTTTAGAGCACCTCACTGGCAAGAATCACACTGAAAGAAAACCCGTTGCCTAGACTGACACTGTCACCGTGAGATTTGAATTTCATTCTAAATTTTTTTGTCATATCGACGACCATCAAACATTTCATCGGCAGGAGTCACACTGAAGGAACCATCGGCTAGACATGCTCTATCATTAAGACTCTTTTAGAACCTTTATGTCACCTCAACCAAGTACCATCGATCAGAGTCACACTGATGTCTAGACCCATCAACCAAAGAACCACTATCAACAACAAACTGGAATTTCAAAATGATAGTTCAAGTCACACCGACCACTTATGTCAGCGGGACAAACCAAAGGTCACACCAATGTTGGCCATACTTCTATTGTCAAAAGGAGTTAGGAAACTTACACCAATAGTTTAGGTCATGCCAACAAACTTCATCACCAAGACATACCATAGGTCACACTGATATGGTCATGAAGGAGCTTCACAAGGAGAACTTGGATCAGGCTACCACACTAATCACATAGATAGTTTAGGATCACTTAAGCAGATCAACCAGACATCTCATTGGTCACACTGAAATTTCTCACTTAGAGGTTTAGGCTAGTGGGATTGAGGCACACAATTCCAACAATGGTCCTTCTACAATGAAGCAATCCGGTATGGATTCAAATTCGTTCTTCTTCTCTCTAATAGCAACTTACTAACCATCTCTTCTAAAACAAGGTTATCAATAGTACCTCCATCAATAATAACATTGCATACTTTACCTTCACACTTACATGTGGTGCGAAAAAAATTCTTCCTTTGAGTTGGTTCCTTCTCATTCAGAAAAGGCTCTTCTAGTGACAAGAACCTCTCTTTCTATATCCTCAGATTGTGAATACTCAACATCTTCATCTACATGTGCAACTCATGCATTACCCTCAGGTCTTCTATTTGTTCTCCCTTGATGTTGAGGACTCATAGGCTCTATGTCCTTCTCCACACTAGAAATAGGTTCCATGGAAGCCTCCTCTTCCTAGTCCTCATCTAGATCTTCCTCTTCCTCTTTGGTCTCCATTATTCTAATCATGAGGATAGTAGGTGTTATCTCCTTTTTTGTTTTGGCTACTACTCGAGCCTTCACCCTCTTCTAATCTTCATTTTGACCTCCATTTGACTTTCCACCAATCTTTTCTCCACGACCTGTACCTCATTGTTTGTTCTCAAACCTATTGTTCATTCATTCTTCAACCTTTAGAGAAAACTAATAAGTATCCTCAATGGTGGTCATTCTTTCCAATGTCAATTATTCATGTATTCTTGGCTTCAACCCATTAATATAACAAGAAAATTTCTCTTTATTTTCCTCAAAATGTCCCGTCTAAATCAAGACCTTGTGAAATTCCTCTATGTATTCTTTCACTATCCTTGTTCCTTGCCTCAAGCTCTTCATCTTCTTGAGTAGCTCCAATTCATAATATACTGGAATAAATTGTTTCTTCAATTTTGACACCATTCTATCCCATCTAGAAATTTGATTTTTCCCTTGTCTTCCTCTTTCTAACTAGACCTCTTTCCACCATATATTGGAATGACCTTTCAATTTTTTCCTTGCAAACCTCACTCTGTGAGGATCTTCAATCTCCTCAAACTCAAAAAATTCCTCCATTTCATTGATCCAATCGATCAATTCTTTAGGATTTAGAATTCCACTAAAAGTTGAAACCTCCATTTTAGGGCTCTTCCCAATGCTTGAGATCACTTTCAGCAATCTTCTTTCTCCAAGGAAAATTGGATCCTTCTCTTCCTCTTCCATTTACTCTTCTATTTCATCTTCATTTTCATCTCTTTCTTGATGCACATCTCTTCTTCGAACCTCTTATTGCAAGGTTTCTAATTTCCTTCTAAGGGATCTAATTTCATCTCTAAGTGGATCTCTTTCTCCACCACCTCATCCTCTACCTTTGATATGTTGGGAAAGTCTTGGAGGAATCTTCAACTCAAACCACACTCACAGGTCTTGCTACAACTGCCTCATGGTCGATGCTCTATTATAGACTCAGGAACTACTACTCTAATACTAGTTAATGAGGGACACACCACCCAAAATCCACACAAATCACCACAATAGATACCAACAAAGAAGATGCGAGATAGAAAAATAACTCACTTTCAATTATTTTCCAAAAACTAAAATTATAAATTCAAAACTTACATGCTACAGCCTCATGGGCTTGATTCATTACACCAAAATCAACTTTGAAAACAAAATGTATTATTCAGAGCCACAATCTACACTATTGGAGCCACCTTCTAAAACCCCCACTTAACCCTTTTATTTTACCCAATAACTACCCTAGAATGTTCTAGAAAGTTCAAATTTCCCTTTTGTTTTGGTTCCAAAAGTCTCGCCATTTGATTTCTAGCCTAGGAAGAAATTTTAATGAAATTCACTTTTTAGAGGGGAAAATTTGTGAGGCCATAAATTTTGATCCAAGTGTCCAATTGGCTATTATAACATATTGTTGAAAATCCATCAAAGGGATATACAACATTGAATCCCACCGGAGGTCAGTTTGTCAAATTTTTGAGCTATTTCAGGGATTTTAAGGTTTTCATATCTTAATTTGAAGTTGTATTGGAGAAATTTCTTGGGATGGAAACTTTAATATCTCCCAAACTATGGAGGGTATTGAGATGATTCTTTTACAACTAGAATTTTTTTTCAATTATGATCCTTAGGGTAAATTTTAAGGTCCATATGAGCCCGTTTAGGTAGACTTACTAAAAATAGTAAGTGGCCATTTTTTACCTTTTCTGAATCCTAACTATATTACACCCCTTAAGAGCCATCATGGAACTCAAAACATCTAAATAAATTAAGGAAACCTATTTTTTTGGGGTGATGCAAGATTTACCTACACCGTTGGATGCTCCTGCATCAATAATGTTTAAGGATCCTTTACAAAACCATGGGAAGGGAAAAGCCTCTACATTTTAAATTGATAATAAAGATGCAACTAATTATACTAGTGTCACTTATGAGTACACTATCAATAAAATTCACCTATCTGATAAAGAAGCATCATATACACCCATCGAAAGCAACAATTCTGATTGTCTCATTACATTTACTAGAAAGGATATGCCCATGCACAAACCTTACCATATTGATGCACTACATATTGAAGCCTTCATTCAAAACTACAATATAAGACGAGTCTTGATAGATGGTGGAGTGGGGATAAACATTTATAGTTTAAGTCCTTTGAAATAGTTGGGATATTTAGATTATGTTGTTGATCGAAATAAGAGGATTAAAATTAAAGCATATGATGATGCTGAAAGAAAATCTATAGGCACTATCATATTACATATATAGGTAGGACCTCTTATGGTTGATATTAGTTTTCAAGTTCTAGATTTGGAGACCCCATATAACATTATCTTGGGATGTCCATGAATCCATTCCATGCAGGTTATGTCATCTATATTACACCAATGCATCAAGTTCCCCTACAATGAAAATTAAGTGACTATAACGGTGGACTTGAATCCCTTTAAGCACCACTCCCAAAGTAATCTTGTCCTCCCAGATCATTACCTTAATAATACGACCATCCTATCTTCCTCTGCAATGGTTGAGCCTTCAATATCACATCCATCTCCCACTCCCCCTATCTAGGTGTGAATGGAGATTATAGACCTACATAAACCTACTTAAACACAACAAACAAACACACAATTAGATCAATATGTAAGTTGAAATCCACATTCCCCATAGAATTCATTTACAATGCTCAAAATAGGAAATAAATGGAGAACATAACAAAGAAAGCTATTAAATCCTATTAAAGCATGCAAACTCTCAATCCCATGGGGGAATTGGTGCCATTTTGATGTGGAAAATGGCCCTTTCCCAATCCCTTGTAAGCTTTGTGATACTTTGATGATGATTTGATGATTCCTTGGAGAAAATCCTACATAATCTAGCTATGAAATCATGAAAACTATGAACACTTGATGAAATGGATCAAATTGGCTCTAAATATGAAGCTAGTGATTTTGTAATGAATTTTTCAATCCAAAATACAAATGAGAGCCTCTTATTTATAGATGAGAGTGATGGAGAATGAGGCAAAAGGGATGAATGTGGGACTAATCTTCAACCAATGGCCAAATTCTACTTGTCAAGATGTGAGAAGATGAAGGTTAAGCACATTTTGATGAATGTGCCAATAAATGATATTAGGTGACATTTCAATTTCATGAAATGACATGTTGAAGGGGGAAAGAAATGAATTAAATTCAACTAGGCTCAATGCACAAGGACATGTAAGAGGCATTGAATGCCTTGTTGGAAGGACCAATCCCTTTTGGAGTGATTTTCAAATTTGGAAGAATATTCCCTTTTGATGCCATGTTGAGGGAAATTAGAAGATTTAATAAATCAATTAAATGATTTTCTTGTGCAAGTTGAAAAATCTAGAGGATGTGATGGGTTGAGATTAAGATTAATCATGATTTGATTAATTTAAAGAGAGATTAGTTGATGTGACAACTTGATTTATATTTTTTGGGTTGATTTAAAATCAAAGTTGAGAGGAATATGATTTTGACTTAATTAAATAAAGATTTTGATTTATTTAATCAAAGGGGAATGATGTTAGATTAAATTAAATAAAGATTATTTAATTTAATAGAAAGACTTCAATTAAATAAAATTGAATTATTTAATTAAAAGAAGACATTAGAATTAATTAAACAAAATGATTTATTTAATTAATAGAAGGGAATGAATTAATTAGATAAATTTGATTTATTTAATTAAGAGATTAAGTGTGATGAATTTAATCAAATATAGATTATTTAATTAAATGACTAGCAAAGGAGGTGATTCAAGACGAAGCAGTGTTAGTGAAATCAGGATTAGGTGTATAAGATCAATTGGTATATTTTTCGTGTCTACACCAAGTTACTGTCAAAGACCTTGGAGTTGGAGAATCTGAACAACAAGCATACCTTCTAGAGGAAAAACCACTACCATCTGCATCTTAATCATTTGATGTCCATGATAACCCCATGTTCAACCAAGACATCTATGATCCTATGGAGGATATCCATGAACATCCTTCTTCATTCTCATATCATATCCCCTCTAGTCCACTACATGGGCTACCATATTTTTGTCTTGAGCTTCCTAAGTTAGAGTATGCATATCTAGATGTTGCTTCTACTAAGCTTTTCTATCAACTCATTAACAGTGAGAAGGCTTCCTTTGGTATTATTGGTATTAAAAAGGATAGTTTTAAAAATGTGTTGATGAAATTGTTTGGCCTATACAAGAATCATTCACCTTCACCAATCCATCTAATCCATATAGTATCATCCATTTCCAAAACTTGGATCAACAAGTTAGAAAAAAAGGATAAGGCTCTAATAAAAAATCAAGAATGAAGAATCCTTTATCAAGAAAATATACAAGGTCAAGGAAAAATAAAAAAGATCAAAAGAAGCCCTTGGAGAAAAATTAAGTGAAAAACACTCGAGACAAGGAAAAAGAAAAAAAAATTGATCTTCAAATGCACCTTTAATCCCACAATAATGAGGAGCATACACAAGAGAATGGCTTCAAGATATGAAATTATTGATCCAACATTTCCATCCACATCATTATTCCATACTACATACAATATGGTAGATCCACTTACATTCATGAATCTTCTATCTCATAATAAATTAGTTGGTGATGTCACCCAACGTATCTTCAACAATGACCCCTTGATGTACTCTAATTCATTACTTGTCCAATCTCCTCTTTGGGGGAAGTATGATGGTCTACATAGAGTGTATTCTATAGATCATACTTTAGCTCCTCCCACACATTCCTTGTTTGTAATATCATACAATCTGTATCCATCTATCAATCACTAACCTAGCTCTCCTAAAGAGTTTCCATTATGATCACAACATTATAAAATTCCAATCAAAGGTCACCTTGATGAAAACCAGACAAACAGGCATCTCCTGTGATAAAAAAATAGAAAAAAAAATAAAAAGGAAAAGAGAAAGAGAAATAATACATCCTATGTGAAAACCATTTTAGTGACACTTTGGATAAGTACCATGGTCAAAACCTGGAAAATAGGTGTCATGTGTAGTTGGCTACTACTCTACCATCTATCACTACTCTATATGATTCCATCCATAATAATTTGAGTGTATAATCCTTCATAATAAAAAAAAATTCACCCCTTCTCATGGCCTGGGATTGATTAACATTTAGCATCAATTTATTATCACATTCATCCTTTCATAATAACTGGTCCTATTTCAGATAAGGGGCAATCCTCAAGCTCAGGTTTCACATGGGATCTTACACATGGTATCCGAGGATGTTATAAAAAAGATCCAAAAATATCAAAAAATAAAAATAAAAATCTAAAAACATTCAAATATCCTTTGAAAAATCCAAAAACAGTCAGAAAATGTTGAAAAATAAAAACTAATGTTAATCCATGGTATCAAACTACGTTGTCTCTATGTGTGTACACATGTAAGGTGAAATTTTGATGGGCCACTGAGGCATAGGTCAGTCCCTTAGGGTCCATCATAATCACATCCTCATCCTACCAATTTTATTATATAGGTTGTTACACCCTTGAAACCAGACCAAGAATCTTATATGAGGTGTATCATCCATAAAACTAGACTTAATACTATCATTTGTCTTATACAATACGTTGTATCATTGAAACTAGACTCGATGTCTTATACAACATGTTTCATTTCTTGAAACCATACACCCATAAAACTATGTTGTCTCTACATTATCACATAGGCAAGGTGAATCAACGATGAGCCCTCAAGGCATTAGGTTTATCCTTTAGGGTCCATCATAATCAAATATTCAACCCATTCCATATCTCATAATAAACCATCACTTATCATGGTTAGTCAAACTATATTGTCTATGCGTTGTTACATAGGAAAGGCCATCATTGATGAGCCCTCGATGCATTAGGTCAGTCCCCTTAGGGTCCATTATAATAAAATCTTTCATCATAATCTAAATTTCATAAATAAAACTATTCCTTTGTAGAAGGCTAACATATTGGACACAAATAGATCGTCTTACAAAGACTGAGCTTAAAAAATCATGAAACAACAAACTATCAAACTAGCCTGCAACTTGGTTGATCAATTTCCTATATAATTATCAACAAAATCTACCTATCTTTGTCAGCTATCGGTTGTCTTATACAAGTTGTTGCATCCTCAAAACTAGACTAGGCGTCTTATACAAGGTGTCTCATTTCTAGAACTAGACATAGTCCTATCAAAACACACATATTAGTGGACAAGAAGATCTAAATGCTTGTTGACTCATTTGGTCTAGTTAGTCTTATTTCTTTATCTAATTTATCTTATGTCATGGTCTTATTATACTTGAGGATATCTACAAGTGATTAGAGGAACGATCATGGGTCATTACATCTTTTCTGTTGATTTAATTTTGTGATTTTTCTTGATAATATGATTGGGGAAACTAAGTTCATTGTGTGTGATTGGGGTTCCATTTGGTACAATAAAAAAATCCTATGCAAGTCAAAGGTTAGCTACTGCTTTCTTGCATCAGGATTAACATTCTCTATGGTTACTTACTCACATATTCTTAAAAGGTTCTATTGTTCCTAGTATGAATTAGGGTACTCCTTTTCTGATGTGTCTTAATCTTTGACAAATAGATACTAACGTCACCAAGGTTTGTATCAACTTGGTGTACACTATCCACTTGTCCATATATCATATCTTTCGACAAATTGAAACAAAAGTTTCCTTTGCAATTCATGCTTAGGTGTGCATACATCCACTTGTCACATAATAAAATGCTCTATGATGATAAAAGCATGCACTATTGAAAGCTCAAATAATACCAATCAATACATCAATTGTGATTTAGATGAATGATCCATCTAACTATTCTTCACTTCTTACTAACCTTCTCTTCTAGTTAAGATTTCCTATATTGATTTTTTTAAAAAATTTGCAAAATTTACTAGGGGCATCATCCTATCCTACCTTCATTGGGGCAACTTTTGAACATGAATTTTTGTATTTGATTTGACACAATGCTATAAAATGTGTTGTATCAAAGAGGGGAAAAATGTAGATACCTGAAATTGTCCTAGTCTACAAGCAACACCTTTTTTCTAGTTTTCACTCTTTATCCCTAATGATTAAATAATATCTTATTATTTAATTATTATCAGTTATCATATTTTGCTATTAATTAAGTATTTTTATATTATTTAATTCATTCATTCTAATTCACCATTTTTGACTAATTAAACAAATTTTATTTATTTAAAAACATTCTAATTAACATTAATCTTCTTGATTAATTAAATAATTTTTTATAAATATTTAAATATGTTGCTAAATATTCTTTATTCTTCTAATTTAATTAAATAAATTATCATTATTTATTTAATTATTCATTCACTTTTCATCTATAATTAAATGATTATCTTTAAGTTATTTAATTATTCATTATCCTTTCATCTATAGTTAAATAATTACCTTAATTATTTAATTATTCATGCATCATTCTTAAATTAAGTAATTATCTCAATTATTTTATTTATCTAATTTTATCCATCTTTATCTTCTTTGTTAATAAATAAACATTTATTTATTAATTAAATCTCATCTTGCACATTCCTCAACAATGATTAATTATTTTAATTAAAGAGAGACTATGATGATTTAATCAAATAAAGTTAATTATTTAATTAAAAGAAGATATTAGAATTAATTAAAACAAAATGATTTATTTAATTAATAGGAAGGGAATGACTTAATCAGATAAATTTGATTTATTTAATTAAGAGATGAAGTGTGATGAATTTAATCAAATACAAATTATTTAATTAAATGACCAACAAAGGAGGTGATTCAGAGAAGTGGTGTTAGTAAAATTTGGATCAAGTGTATAAGATCAATTGGTATATTTTTCATGTCTACATTTTGGCTTTTTGGAAGCAATGTACCCACTGCATTGGTTCAAAGAATAAATTGCCATAATCAAAATTTAAAAAATAAAAATAAAAAATTAAATGCCCCACTACTGCCCTGGTGAGAAGAAACATGCTGATATACTGTTGTGTCGAGAGATCGAATGAAAATTTTGATTTTTGGGTGATCTTGCGAAAAAAGGGGACAAGATGCCTGACATGTCCATAAATGCTCTAGGATGCCAAAAACATGCAAAAACATGAAAAAATGATGCAAAACAACCTTCAGTTGGGAAAAAAAAGGCTCGGGGGTTCAAAACCCTAGCTAGACGGCTAAATAGGGTCAAAAAACCCTAACTTTCAAGCTTAAATAGGCCTTGAGGGGCCACTTCCAATTCATTTGCACACTTAGCTTTTAGAGATTCTTGTGATTTGAGCTATGAGGACTGATCGAGATAGCACAATGCGTGCTTCCATGACACATTTACGAGCACACATGAGTGTACCAGAGGCTTCTCGACACAAGACCAATGGTATGTCATCTTGTCCTGACTTTGTTTTTCTAATTTTAAGTGCATTTATTAGGGTTTAAGAGTCAAAAAATTCAACCAATGCTATATAGCGCCATTGGAAATGTCAAATCGGTGCCATGCAGGCTTAAACTATGTCGTAGATGAGAGTTGCGCTGTAGCGGTGGAGTTTAAAAATTAGGGTTTTGGAGCAAAGTGCGCCACATATGCACATAGTGTCGTGGCAGTCTTGTTTGGAATTTAGGTCCAGGGGTTAAACTAGGTCACTAACAAACTGTGTTGTGGCAGTCGAGTTTGGAAATTTTTGGCTTTTAGCATTGTAGTTTAGAAGTTTCAAACAACAACACAATTGTAGATAGCAATGCATTTGTTGTTTTGGTTGCGCAAACTTCAAACAAGATCCTGATATTTTATGAAACTTGATGCAGTGAC
Source organism: Sequoia sempervirens (assembly GCA_007258455.2). NCBI lineage: Eukaryota > Viridiplantae > Streptophyta > Pinopsida > Cupressales > Cupressaceae > Sequoia > Sequoia sempervirens. The sequence continues at coordinate 22,913 of VDFB02184273.1, forward strand.
TTTATTGTTGCAGGAGGACATGGAGCTTGTCCACTCGCAAGAGCATAAATCATCCATTTTGACTAGATTGACTCAAGATCCCCCTTTGGACAAAGTGCTCCAAGAGCACCTAGGAGCGATTGGCTCATGGTACATTGCTTATGCCCCAATGATCAGGATGTATCTCAACATGATGATAGCATTGGCAGAGCACTGGCACAATGAGACATCGTCATTCCACTTCCCCATAGGTGAGGCTATAGTGACCCTTGAGGACGTGTGGCATATTCTACAACTGTCAATCCACGGAGAGCAAGTGATCTATGATGTGGAGGCTAGGAGGGATATTTTCTATGATATCATGGGCCTAGGGGAGATTATCTTTTTAGAGGGCCAGATCGAGCTAGAGCAATACAAGCAAGTGGTACCGCCTTTCAGATTGATAGTGAAGTTTCAAAAAATAATGCAATTGCAGATAGTGATGCATTTTCTTTGGTCACACAAACTTCAAATAGGATCCCAATCTTTTATGAAACTTGACGCATTGACTTTACTGATGCAGGAGGACATGGAGCTGGTCCACTCGGGAGAGCATAAATCATCCATTTTGACTAGATTGACTCAAGATCCCCCTTTGGACAAGGTGATCCAAGAGCACCTAGGAGTGATTGGCTTATGGTACATTGCTTATGCCCCAGCGATCAGGACGTATCTCAACATGATGATAGCATTAGCAGAGCACTGGCACAACAACACATAATCATTCCACCTCCCCACAGGCGAGGCTATAGTGACCCTGGAGGATGTGTGGTGCATTCTACAACTGCCGATCCATAGAGAGCTAGTGATATATGATGTGGAGGCTGAGAGAGATACTTGCTATGATATCATGGGCCTAGAGGAGATTATCTTTTTAAAGGGCTAGATCGAGCTAGAGCAATACAATCATGTGGTACCACCTTTAAGATTGTTTGTGGTTGTGATTATCTTAGGGCTTGTGGCACTAGATTGGCGCAACCAATACTTCAACCTGAGATGGGGTCTTGCTTGGGAGTGGATGCTCCAATGGAGAGAGTTCTTTGCCTGGGTCTAGTGATGTTGGCCTCCCTCTACCATGATCTTCACGAGTTTGCATACTGCGATAGTAGGTCCATCAGCTTTGGAGCCACATTGCTACACATTTGGGCCTGGGAGCACATTTTTGTACTCTGCCCTATGAGAGTCGCACCCATATACATGGAGCTAGATGACCTATTCATCTGGAGATATAGGGGTGGACTATCATTTTCACATACAGGAGTAACAAGAATTCGACACTGGCTATGGATCATTGATGAGATGAAAGTTTTCACATGGAGACCCTATCTTGGCATGTCAGCCTAGTACGATGATGTCCAATAGCTATTTTTTGCTAGGAATGACTGTTTGATGTAGGATAGGGAGCATACCGTGATCAAGAGATATTTTCCCAACTGAGTAGCCTGCCAGTTTGGGGATGCTCAAGACAGACCCAATGACCAGTATGTGGCCATCTTCGCCCATACTATGAGGGAGACAACATGGGGTCGAACGATACTAGAAGTGGATGTAGTTTAGAGTTTTATGTAGCTAGTGGCATGGGCATGGCCTTATGATCAGGGATAGGTAGACCCAAGGATGACATACGCCTACAGAGATTGGTTTCATCCTCCAATTAGATTGACATTTCCCGATGCACAGATACTGAGGAGGAGACCTAGATGTTGAGATGCAGGGTGGGGGTGGGGCCAAGCAGGCAAGGGAGATAGTGATGGAGATGGAGATGGGTATGGTGGTAGAGGAGGAGGTGGCACACCTCCACGATAACCAAAGTAGTAGCTTGAGTAGCACAAAGATGGTCATCAGGACCAGGACATGCAGCAGACTCCATCGAGGGATGGTCATTAGGACCAACCACCCATCCAACCACCACCATAGCCAAACCCTAGGGATGGGAAAATATTACAACTTCAGGCTTAGATTTAGGTGCTCACAATAGAGAGGGACCAAGAAAGGCAGTAGGTTTTGACCTTGATAGCTGAGAGAGATTAGGCTATCTAGCAGTAGTAGGTTGTCGAGCTACAAGCAACACAGGAGATGGGCTAGAGATAGTAGCTAGAGAGTATGGCTACATGCTCCTCCAGGTCACAGTGTCCCTGCGAGCATATTGGGATGCCATCCTAGAGGTGGATTATTAGTGTGTGCATTACCATCAAGCTGTGCCTTAGGCAACACAGGTCTCAGACTATTCTTAGCGGATAGGATACAGGCCTCTCGAGGGTCACAGGGAGAGGCTAGGTGGCGAGGGGAGCAGCCAACAAGGCTAGCTCACATTTTGATTAGAGACATCTTTCTTTTTGTGATCCATGGGATCATTTTTGATAGCCCCATGGGTGATTTGTATTATACTGATTGATATACACACTTGATCCTGATTTATGTACCATGACAGTGTATTATTATTTTGATGATATATGAGATGATATGAGATGATTTGATCTGATGTATGATGTGTCCTATCTTATTTATGCATTATGGATGGATGTGTTTACTCTCTATATGTGATGGTCTATATGCGATGTGATGGAGCTTTTGAAATTCTGTAGAATTCCCACATTTTCCCATGGACTTAGTCTCCATTTTAAACCCTTGTCCCCATGAGTGAGTAGGGTTTTATTTACATAGGCATGCAAACATTATAATTTTGAGTTGACTTGCTTCACTGGTCACTAGTCCCTTAAGTCACCTTTTAAGTCATAGTTTCATGTTGGTTGATTGGCCCCTTAAGCTCAAGGCACTGGTTATTAGTTATTCCATCGACTTTAGCATGTCCCCTAAGTCAGGTTTTAATTTTTCCCCAATGACTAAAGCTTAAGTCACTTACCTTCAATGGTCATGTTGCCTTTAGCTAAACCAAGTCTTGTTCATTAAATGCTAACATTGTCTAGAGTGCAGGTTTAAAGATTCGAAGATCCAGGATGAGATTTGGTCCTTAACTCGCCAGCCCGTGGATGTTAAGTGCTGATAGGTTAATAATAGCGAGGCTGGTGAAAATAAAATGCATGTCCCTGTACAACCAT
>VDFB02184276.1:0-18745 GCA_007258455.2 Sequoia sempervirens
GGAACAACAATGGTAAAGGAAAAATCTACAACAATGTGAACCATATTTATGACCATGTTGTTGCCTCTTTGGATGAATGGGTAACAGTTGTCAATATCAGAGGACCTAGAGCCGAATGTGGATTCATCATACGTAGTAGCAAAATCTCCATCCTAGGACCTTCACCACCACCCAAAGCACCCACCACTAATCCAAAATCAATCCCTAATGGTTACAATGTCCTAGAACAACTAAAAAAGACCCCTGCCCAAATTTCCATCATGGAGCTGCTAAAAATATTGCCCGCACATAGGGACATCCTAGAGAATGCATTGGTCACATCCTTTGTCCCCACAGATCTTGGTGCAGACCAATTTCAAGCTATGATCATACATATCACTACATCACATCTCCTCACATTCTCTAAGCATGATCTCCCAACCCAACCATCTCATAACTGTGCACTCCATCTTGAAGTCCTAGTCCACAAGAATGAAGTCAAACGAGTCTTGGTGGATGGGGGTGCAAGTTTGAATATTTGTACCCTATAGCTAATAAAGAATCTGGGATTCTCAGAAGATGTCATTGAAAAAGGAAAAGGTATCACTATCAGGGCTTATGATGATCAAGAACGGGTGTCTCAAAGCACCATTCAACTCCCTATCCAAGTAGGGCCAACAATCATGGAAACCACTTGCCAAGTCCTTGACCTTGAACTCCCATATAATATTCTCCTAGGGTACCCATGGATCCATGGGATGCAATTTGTCACATCCACGTTCCATCAATGTGTCAAATTCCCTTACCAGAATCAAGAAGTCACAATCCATGGTGACCCTAAGCCTTTTTATTATTGTAAAACTCTAGAGGACAAGTATTATAAGATCCCCCAAGTCCCAAAAAATGATGAGGGACCCACATCCCCTTATGTTGACCCGTCTACCTTAGCCTTCACTTTTGAGACAAAGACACCTTCCATTCAAAAAATCCAAGATGTTAAGGTTGTAATCCAAGATAATGGATGTGGAGACTATAAAATGAAAAAGAGCGCCTTTGTGGTGGGAGAGTTACCTCAATCTCCTAGATCTCATGGGAAACCACAACCAATCGACACGATATCTCAAACCTTCAAAGCTGAACCTACCACCTTTAAAAAGTGGGGAGACCTAAGAAAAGAAGTGGTAGATGAGAAAGATGTATCAAGCCCATTATATCAAGATGAAAGACCCGCACCTGATCTTCCCATGGAAGATGATAACAAAGGACTACAACTAATGTTTAACTGGGATTATAACAAAAATGAGAAGCTTGGGAAAAATGGAAAGGGCTTATTAGAACCTATCATTCCTGAGAAGTGCCTAAAGAATCTTGGCCTTCAATTTACCCCTATGAAGATAACCATTCTTGGCAAGGGTATCCCTATTAAAAAATTCAAAGCTCCTCCTCAATTATTGGTATCCACTAGTCTACCCCTAGATAACTATGCATTCGATATAACTAGCATGCATGACGAGGATACCACCTCTGATTTACCCATGTTATTTGAGGATTCCTCTCTCTTTATGATCACCACCATTTCTTTTGAGTCAAGTAAACAAACCACTAAACTAAATCTTGTTTACCCCCAACTGATAGACTGTGACCAACGAAGACCACCAATCTTAGACACATTCAAAAACAATGAGGCTCTCTCAAAATTCATGGGACTAAGGGATACCCTACCATATGGAGATCATAAATCAGGGTTTGATATTGAGCTCGACACACATGCGTACTATAGGGAAATGATTGAATCTCTTAGTTGCAAAATAGAAAATTTAAGAGTAACGTCTAGGTCTCTAATTGAAAACCACACTATGGCACTTTCTGACCCAAAAATAGTAAAAATAAAGGACGTATTTGATGGTGAAAACCTCTCTAAGGTGCCAAAGGATTAGAGATTCAATCTTCCCCTCAGTTCCATCCATCAAGAAAAATCAGCAGTACTGGTAGAAAAATGCAACCCAGTCAATCTAGGAACTGAAGAGACACCACACATCACTTTCTATGCTGAGTCACTTTTGACCGAGGAACAAGAAAAGCTAGTTTCATTTCTGAAAGAAAGGAAAGTAAATTTTGCATGGACCTATGCTAACATGCCAGGCATTGATCCAGAGGTCATGGTTCATCATCTAGCCATCTATCCAAAGGCAAAACCAATAAGACAGAAATTTAGAAAGATGCATCCGTAGATTGCATTATTGGTCAAACTTGAGCTGTAGAAACTCCTTAACGTTGGCTTCATACGACCAATTGATTATCCCGAATGGGTTTCCAACCTTGTACCTGTTTCCAAGTCCATTGGGGACATTTGAATCTGCATCAACTTTAGAGACCTAAAAAAAGCATTCCCTAAGGATGATTTCCCTCTTCCCAACATAGACATGATTGTAGATTTAAAGGTAGGGCACAAAATGCTATCATTGATGGACAAGTTTTCAAGATACAATCATATTATGATAGCAAAGGATGATCAAAATAAAACGGCCTTTAGTTTTCCATGGGGCACTTACTATTGGAACATGATGCCATCCGAGTTGAAGAATGCTAGAGCTACATACCAAAGGGTTATGACTGATTTTTCATGACATGATCCATAAATCTGTAGAAGACTATGTGGATGACATACTAGCCAAATCAAGAAAGCGTCAAGATCACATATCAACACTGGGCCCTATCTTTGACTGACTAGAAGAATATAAGGTAAGACTCAATCCTAAGAAATGTGTCTTCGGCATGCAATTAGGGAAACTCCTAGGGTATATTGTATCAATAAGAAGAATTGAGATAGACCCTGCCAAAGTCAAAGCAATCCTCAACATGGAATCATCGAGAACACTAAAACAGTTGAGGGGTTTACAAGGAATTCTTCAGTCAATCCACAGATTCATAGCATTGTTGGCAAACAAAACCATCCCAAATTCTCATCTAATCCACAAGGATGTAGTATACAAGTGGGATGAAAAATGTGATCAGGCATTCAATCAAATCAAAGAATACTTGTTGACACCGTCAGTCCTCATGCCATTGATCCAGAACAAACCACTCATCATTTACATATTGTTATGCCCTACATAACCACCCCCATTTTGATTTGGAACAAAATGGGTCCCCCTTTCTTTTCCTTTCTTTTCCTTTGGTTGTTTTCTTTGCTTTTGGGGGGTTCTTCTATTTTTCTTCCTGAGTTTTCCTTCTAGTTTTGTCTAATTTTGGTTTTGCCTCAGTTGGAATTCAAGTTTTTCTCCTAAGTTCGGGATTTTCCACCCAATCCGGATTTTCCTAGATCTCACTCAAGCTTCGGCCAAACGCTGTTGTTCGGGGATTTTTGGTCTTCGCGGAATTCTGCGTGGACCGGATTTTCCCGAAATCCTTGAGGTTGCCGGAATGTCTTCTCCTTCATAGAAATCCGTCCCACGTGGATTTCGCCGGAATCTGATGAAATGTGAGGAAGTGTGGAGAAGCAGGACTAGTTCATAAACGATGATGCATTTTATGATTAATTGATGCTATTTTGAGATCTCACATGATGTACCTTGATTGATGATGATCGGATTAAGTTTCTAGCGGGTGTTTTCATGTTTATTCCGCTGGAATCCGCCTAACTCAAAATTCTCCGAAATTCCTCCCTAGCTTGGATTCTGCGGGTTGACCTGAAACCCGATCTGTTTGTATGATCATTTTGCTTGAACACTTAATGACACCTTACTAACATAGGATTCGTTTCAATGATGATTTTGGTTAATTAACTTTTGTCTGTGTGATCTTTACTGTGGTTTTCTTTGTTGAATGCAGGATTAAATTACACACATGATGATATTTGCTAACGGGGCTTAGTTGGAAGGCATTCCTCAATCCATTTGGTCTTAAAAATCAGCTAAGCCAAAAGTCAGCAAGACCTCAGGGATGTCATGGCGGGTGGAATTTACATACAGGCATCTATCGGTAGGACCAAGGTCATTGTCTTGGTGAAAAGGATTTTTCTATCGGCATGAGTTTTCCCTTTGGGGGGAGGTATTGGCGAAATCTCAAAGTCTTGCCGACCGTTGTCAAAGGGATTCACTATCGGTGAAATGTTTTCTTTTCACCAAGATGTCTCGGTGAATCTGAGAGGTCTCACTGACTAGTGCACTCTGAGACGCCGTGAGGTTGTTCTCACCGGTGTATATTGCTCTCACGAATTCTAGAGTCACTAAACATGGAGTTGCATTCGGCGAAGGACAAAACCTTCGACATAATGTCTGGCCGAAGAGGTGAGGTCACAGCGACAAAAGCAGCATCGATGTAGTGATCTGGGCTCGCTATGAGGTCTTGGCGACTGAGCGATGTCTCCCCAAAACGATAAGAGATCGCCAAAGGTGTTAAGCTCTTAAGCGGAAGTCTCTGGAAATATAGGAGTCCAACCGAAGAGCCGAGCTTCGAGGACAAAAACAAGAGAAGTCGTCATAAAGGTTTCCCCAAGACCAGCCACAAGAGATTTTAGAAATGGAGGCTTACCAGGAAGTGTCGCCGCCATAAGGTCTTGGTGAAGAAAGAGGTCCACGTCGATGGGATGTCCTTCGACAAGAGGTATCTTAAAATTGTGCAGCACCATAAGGTCTTAGCGAGGAAAGAAAGGTCTCAAGGTAGCGGAGGGCTTCCGGTAGAGATTTGGGGTAAATGTCTCCACAGAAGCCATTTATGATCCTCCATACGAGCTATGGGAGATGAGCTCGCCCAAAGGAATCTGGCATTGCAGAGTGACTCTTTCGACGGAGGAATGAAGTTGGGGAAGTGAAATCTCGTCCGCGATCAGGGGAGACTCAGGCTTGCAGGGAGTTCGATAAAGAATTAAGATTGAGGTCTCACCCGAAAGGAAGAATTTCATTAGAGGAAATGCGATGCGCCAAGGGTCTTGCCCGAAAATGAAGAGTCTTGGCGATGGGTTTTGTGAGCTGGTAGAACTTTATTCTTGAAGCATCTTAACTGGCCCGCCATATGCTATCGCAGATAACTATTAAGACAAACCATGGGGAGACACGATGAGTGTCTCACCGACATGCGATTCAAGGTGGACCACTTTTGACCGCCTGATGAAGCTCGCGTGGCATATGCCCGACCAACCAGAGGAAACTAAAAGAGTGACTCATTGCCCCTTTGACCGATTGACCACCCCTGTGTAAGAAGACCAACATAATGCAAACCAAATGGATTCTTTAGAGCGGTGATGGATCAGCTCGAATTGAAATGCAAGATCTGGGGGCTTTAATGGTGCTTCCAGTGGTCAATGGATAGAAAGGTCCAGAACATGAAGAAAGGCTGAAGGAACGAAGGAATTGTGACTCACAGGGACAGCTGTAGTGACCACCGGCAGGGGAAGATTAGTATTAATGATGATATTCTGAGCATTCAAGGCGGACTGCAAGAGAGTTCAAAGATGGACACGGAGATAGGAGAGTAAAGGCTACAGCTGCAAAAGATCTAAGGTCATCCCCGGAAAAACTTTTCAACATGGAAAACAGGGATTCACATTGAATGCATAGCCAAATTTCTTCAAAAGATCTGAGAGCTAACTCTCTTGTAGTCAGCAGATATTTTGTAAACCCTAATACAGGGGGACAGCGCCTTCTTTTTGTTGCATTCTGTATATAAGGCATTTTGGCCTCTTTGTAAAGGTTAGCACTTCTAGATTAGAACTTGTAGAGAATTTCTAGGTTAGAAGCACAAAGTAGTAGGAGTAGAACTGGTAGTTAGGAGTGAGATTAAGTAGAAGACTAATGTATCTTTCATTTTTCTTAGTGTAAATGGAAACAATTTGGAGCCGTAGATTTTCTGTACACTGGTGATTGTGCCAGATTTGTAAATGTTGCTTATCTGTCTCACTGACAGTAGAAGCAACTAGATCTTAATCTACTTCATGTTGTGTTCCAGAATGGTGTTTGTATTAAGTTAATCATTTGATTTGTGAAGCTTTCAAGGGATGAGGTTTGGTTTTATGTTTTACTTGAATGGTAATTTGCAATCTGCTGTTGAAATCAGCACTGTGAATGAATGGAACTATGTGTTAGTCACAAGTTTATTTTGTTCTGTAGTCTTAGTTAGGAATTCCTTGGAAGGTGATAGGTCTAGTTAATTTGGATGAAGTGTCATTCTTTTCTGTTCCAAAGCTCTGACTTATCTTTTTTTATATTTCTTTAAAACCCTGGTTAGAATAGGTTTTAATTTTATGTTTGATCTCATAACAGTCCAAAAGCTCACACCAGCAGGCCCCTTGAATATTACTGTTACATTGACCACTGAGGGACATCAGCACAGTTGAGAACCAACTACAAAGACCTTGGGAGCTAAGGCATCCATGTGTTGTCTTTCTCTTTCAGGAGAAACAAAGTAGCAATATTCTGTTTGCATGTTGTTGTGCCATTTGGGACATCAACACATATCAGCTATAGCGGAAACCCTTGGTGCTCTCCTAGCTTAGCATGATGAAACAGGGAAAGAGAGAGCCATTTACTATATAAGTAGGACCATGGCGGGACACGAGCTAAATTACACATTCATTGAGAAGGATTGCCTCGTAGTAGTATTTTTCTCACAAAAATTAAGGCACTACATGTTAGTTCATCAGATAAAGCTCATCACCAAGATTGACCCCCTAAAGTATCTTCTTTCTAAAGCAATGCTCATAGGACGAATGACTAAGTGGGTTATGATCTTGACAGAATACAACATTGAATATGTGGAATGGAAAGCCATCAAGGGATAGATAGTTGCAAATCAACTGGCCAACACACCTATATATGCTAAGAACCCACTGGTATCAAAATTTCTAGATGCGTCCATTTTCAACCTTAGTGCAGTAGACCATTGGAAGGTATACTTTGACAGATCATACACATAGCATGGGTTAGAAGCAAGAGTCCTTTTCATCATAGCGCAATGGAACTGTATCCTAAAATTATACATGTTATATTTCATGTGCACCAATAAAATTGCAGAATACGAGGCTCTTGTCATAGGACTCTAAATTGCAGTACAATAGAAAATCATGGCACTCAAGGTCTATGGGGACTCACAACTGATTATCAACTAGGTCAACGATGAATACCAAACAAAGGATGACAAACTTACCCTGTACAAGAAATTGGTGGAGGATCTCAAGGAGTTCTTCATTGACATAACATTTGAGCAAATACCAAGGGTAAACAACAGAGCAACTGACGTTATGGCTACAATCAGATCATTGTTGAATATCCCATGAAATGTCCCTAAGCATGAATTCCTTGTAGAGCAGCTTCTCATATCAACTTTTGAGGTACTAGATTCTGAGTTCATGTGTGAAATCATTGGTCCCGGTGATCCTTGGTACCATGACATATTCACCTACCTGAAAATAGGAGTCCTCCCCATTGACATCACCCCAAATCTCAAAAGAACCTTTATTAAGAAGTCATCCTATTTCATCATCTTAGGAGATACCCTCTACCATAGGAGTATCGAAGGAACCCTCTTGCGATGTCTTAACCCCAAGGAAGCTTTGACTGCTTTAACTAAGGTACACTATGGTATTTGTGGTTCGCACTCTAGTGGTATGACCTTGGCAAAGAAACTGTTGAGGACTGGGTACTATTGGCCTACGATGGAGAAAGAAGCTTACGACTATGTCTAAAAGTGAATGCAATTCCAATAGCATGGGGACCTCATCCATGCACCAACTCAAGAGCTCCAACCGATTATAACACCTTGGCCCTTTTCACAATGGGGGCTCGATCTCATTAGAAAAATCACACCCACCTCATCTAATGGACATAAGTTCATTATCACTGCTACAAAGTACTTCACAAAGTGGGTAGAGGCCATCCCCATGACCTATATCATAGGGAATCAGATATCCAAATTCATCCTGAACTACCTCATTTGTCGTTACAATGTCCCACAAGCCCTTATCTTAGATAATGGGGCACCTTTCAAAAACTAGGATGTTTGTGAGCTATGCCAAAAATTCAATATCCAACATCGATTCTCTACCCCATACTACCCTTAGGGTAACAACCAGGCTAAGGCTTCTAATAAAACCATCCTAAAAATCCTCAAGAAAATAGTCAATGAAGTTGGTCGTGACTAACACCTATAGCTAAATCCCACCTTATGGGCCTACTGAACGAGTATCTACACACCTACAGGTGCAACACCCTTCTCCTAGGTCTACGGATCATAAGCCATCTTTCCCATTGAGGTTGAGCTTCCATCCTTAAGAATATCATTGCAGAATCTTATTACTGATGAAGAGTATCGGGTGTCATGGTTGAACGGACTTAAACTACTGGATGAGTGGTGCATGGATGCTTTGAACCACCTACAAGTCTATCAGAACCATCTCAAAAGGAGCTATAATAAGAAGATCAAGAGTTGGTCATTTCAAGTCAAAGATCTCGTGTTGAAAGAAAATCAGAAGAATGTATCAAATCTAGACAGGAAGGGAAAATTTGAACCCAACTGGTTGGGACCCTATATTGTCACAGCAAGTTATAAATCAGTAGCATATTAGATATCCACACCCGAAGGTGAGCCTCTATAGGATCCCATCAATAGCTCCCATTTCAAAAAAATGTATGCCTAAGCTTGCAAGGTATAAATAAAAAAATACAAAAAAAATATAAGAAATATAAAAATCCAGAAAAAATGGAAAAAGGATTGAAAACAATAAAGAAAAAAAAATTGTCCTCTAGTGAAAACCTGGCAAACAGGTGCCTTGTTTAAATAAGAACTTTCCATCCACCATGGATTATTTGACTTGTTTTGCATCACCTACCATGGCTTTCACATTCACCCATCACATTCCATTGACCCTTCTATTACACGTTCGCATCTGCATCATAGCTTGATCCTGTGTTTGTATGATGTTCCATCCTAGAACTACTTGGCACATTCCTAAGGTCAATTTTTCTTGCCTATATCGAAGTAGTCTATTGCATCACATTGGGGGCATGTTCTTATACCTGCATCAGATGGGATTCATGTATATTCTTGAAATCTTCCTTAAAACAAAAAAATCCAAAAACATTCATAAAATTGAGAAAATCCAAAAATAGGTCGAAAGCAGAAAAATTCAAAAATAGAGTCATCATGTTGAACTACGTTGACTCTAAGCTTGAATGTGGGCAAGGCTAATCATTGATCAACCCCTGAGACATTAGGTCAGTACTTAGGAGTCTGTCACAATAAACTGGCAATCCATAATTGTTCATGTCTCAACAATAAAAGAGTTTGTGTCAGTCAAACTACGTGGTCTCTGCGTGTATAATGTAGGCAAGGATAATCTTTGATCAACCCTTGAGGCTCCTAGGATAAGTATTTAGGTTAGGATCTTTGTCAAAATCTCATAAAACACCAAAAACATTGGAAAATTTGAAAATCAAAACATTTGTAAAACATCTCAAAAATACCAAAAACATTCAAAAAACCCAAAATCATCCATCTCATTTCGCTTTCACCTGCAATAAACATCCACTCACAATAAACTATCATTATCTCCACCCTTTGGCAAGATAATTGGAAACAAGTATAGCAAATTACAAGTGAAAACTCAAATGTTAGGGTCTTAAGTCTAGGTTAGTAGGTAAACAAGTCGATTAACTCTTGGTATCAATAGCCCATCATCCCGTTAGTCTCACAATCATTTAATAACATCATGTCCTAGGATGCATCCTTCCTAAAATGGACATCAACATCAGGCATCACCGTAGTTTAGTCTTGGCTAGAGGTATGAAGAACATTGGCTTGTTTTTTTACTTGATCTTTTCTTTTGATTTATCTTATTGTGCTCATTCCAATGACCTCTCGATGATGTCTAATAAAAATGATTTAGAGAGAAAGGAATGAGCCATTATCTTTTGTCTGTTGTGCTTGTTGGATATTCTTGTAATATAAATTTGGTCATGCTAGATTTTGTTGGTATGTAGGGAGGGTGTTTTGGATATTTTGTTGACTATTACATTGGGAGGTTTTTCCTCTTTGTGTTTTGGTCTGAGATGTTTGAAATGTCTGAAGTACATCCTAATAAGGTTTCGTATGTTGGGTGTGAACAAGGATACTCCTATCTGTTTGTTGAGTCAAATTCCATTGCACTAGATACCACGCCATCCTGGTTTTCTATACCTTGATGCATTGTATCTATGTGTGTTATCGAACATAAGGAAAGTAATGCTCTTTACGTCCCCAATCCCTGATAAGCAATGCATCATCATATCTAATAAAGTCTCAAAGACTCATGGAATTTTTGGACTTCTACATTGTCTCGAACTCAAGGGTTGTTCCCTATTTCTTCTATCTTCTCTACATACTAACATGGTATCATGACATTCAAAAAAAAAAATCTATTTGCATCCATCTTGCATCCACAAACCATTAGCATACTGCATATCATACACATCATCATAATAGAAAACATCATCCATCATTGCATTATCATTTAAGGTGTTTAGCATAATATAGATTTGTTATTCTAAGCATCTCATAAACAACACATTTGCATTATCATCCATCACATTTGCACATAATCATTATTAAAATCATCACATTTTGCATCATGAATACATACATCCTACATCATCATATTGCACATAGAAAATATACTAAAAAAGAAGTTAAACATATCATTACATTGCATTCATCATCCATTAGAGCATAATATAGATTTGCATCCATCACATAAAAGTACATCCACATAGATCCATCATACATTAAAATAACATCACATCATCAAAGCCATCTCATGTATATATATCAAAAAAAGTTGAATGTCATGATACAATCAGAATCAGATATATAATGTCATCATCAGAATATACAAGAGGCTAATCAAAACTCAGCCAATGAATATATACACATCATAAATCAAGCTATACATTAAAAAAGTGTATAAGGCACTAGTGATGCCATGAGCTCCCCTCGCTCTGGTGGTCGCTATGGTGACTGCCTTGGCTTTGGTGGTGAGACCCTAATGGTCTACCTAATGCCTCTGAGCGAGACCTGCTTAGAGTAACCTGGATGATATGGGAGAAATCTGGCTCTCGGTGCTCTTGTGGGTAGGCTTTGTAATAAATTAATCTATAGTATGATGCCTCCTACATCGCTCAACTGTACATCTCAGTTTGGACTGTCGCCTATTGTGTTGCCGCCTCTAGTTGTTGCATCCATCCTGTCTCTTGGGCCAAGCTAAGGTCAACATCCTATCTCTGTTGGCACTCCTATGTTGCCTCTTGTCTCGCCTAATCTCTCTCCTAGATCAGGGTTTTAATTTGGGTCTGTGCCTGCTGTATCTGCCTGGTCAGTGCCTGTACCTATTCCTACATCGCTACTATCTATCTATCCCTAGGATTGGGACCTAGTGGGGGCTGTTGTGGTTCCCTTTGTCTCACTAGTGGTACTAGAGGTGGCACCTATCTATCGTGACCGTCCTATCTTCCATCCCCATCACCTTCAACGTGTCCATTGTGGGGATGTTGAGGTGGTTGTTGTGGCACCTGTCCTATCTGGGGTCCTCTGACCCGTCCCTTGCCTGCTATTGGCACAACTGGTAAAGTTAATCTAATCAAAGCATGATCCTACCAGTATGCATCAAATGCTTGTGCAATGCTCACATCTGCAGGACCATCGAAGTACACCTAATTTTGCATCACTAACTACCTGAAATCATCAATAGCTTGTTGGGGCTAGATCTCTCATGATCTGCATGCAAAAATGGCTCTTTGTGCGAGGTCATGTGCATCTTGCACCTCCTCGAACTGTCGAGCAACCCTGTCCAGAAGGTATCACTCTATCATATGGTTCTCACAACCCTACATGCACCTCGTCTGATGGCAATAGAACAACTGCTCATCATCATCATGCCACCTATGGAAATGGAGCCAAGGTCTCCATCGAAATACCGTCATCTCATCAATCTCCCACCTACAGTGTGGGATGCCTATGATACCTATGTAATGGAGGGTAGTCATACCCCCGTATCTATAGACTGTTGGATCATTGCGATCTATCTGCACATCTGCAATAGTGGGCCTCAATACAACTATGTGCTCATACACCCAAACATGGAGAAGTGTCACTCTTGCTCCAATGCTACGGGCCCTATAGTACACAACCTAGTGTATATCATGATATAATGATGCCAAGATAACTAGCCCCTAGGCATAGACGGTAATCTCCTAAATCATCCTTGACCAGAAAATCCCCCATCCAACGCTGCAACCTTTGGCTTGCCTATCAGGAATGAGGACTCCCGAGATCAATGCACCGACAAAAAGAGTCAAATTTGGGGCAATCCCCTCATATCGAGCAAGGTCGATCTGACCACTATCAGTCTTGTACTCATCGATGCCAAACAACTAAAATATCGCATCGCCACTAGCCTCGACATCATATATAATGTGCTCGTCATGTATGGGGATCTGCAGGATCCACCATATGTCCTCTAGGGTCACCGTGGCCTCTCCGATCGATAGATGGAATGATGAGGTCTCACTCCACCATCTCTCCACCAGTTTCATCATCATCTCTAAGTGTTTCCTCACCTTGGGCATCTGCGCCATGTGTCCAAATCTAATCAAACCCAACAAAAATAGGGCCTCATCTTTTAAATGCCTCGCTCAACGTAGTATCTAGAGTTTGTGCTCCTTCTAGTTGAGCACTCGAAGGACCTCCTGCATCCAAAATGCCCACGACATCAAATTTAATCAACCTAGCATGTTTTCAAAAAATAAAAATGCCTAAAAAGTAAAGGTGATTTGGAATTTGCAAAGGCGGAACTCTATGATTTGACAAAAGCGATGCCATAAATGAAAGCGACACTATATCGCAAAGGCAAATCGGAATTCCTAGGTGATACCAGACTCATTTCGGCTTGCACAATGCTATCGTGCAAAATCAAGTCAACATTTTTTTTGTGACCCTAGGACCTTCCAACATCGCATAATGCTATTCTACAAAGGTGGGTCAACATCGACAAAAGTGATGCCGACCATAGCAATTGTGACTCCCTATAGAGCCACTTTTCGCCAACCTACTTGGACCTAATAAATGCATCAAAATGTGAAAAATGAGAAAAGTTTCAAAAGGCGTACCGGGGGTCCTACGTCCTGGGGCCTTTGGAACTCTCAAACCTTCTCCATTCGATGTCTGGGAAGCACGCAAGCCACCATTCTGTTAGCACCTCAGAGCAAAATCATAAGAAATCTAGAAGGTTGGGTGTGCAAATGATTTGAAAATGACCCCTTAACCCTATTTATGCAATTTTTTAAGGATTTTTGGGGGTATTTTTAGAGTTTTTGAGCCCATTAATCCATTTTTTTCCAAATGAAGCCCGTTTTGACCCATTTTCGTCGTTGTGGGCTTGTTTTTGCATCCCATGGGCTATTTTCTACACCTGAATCCTTGTTGAATCTTATTCGCAAGCTTAACCCAAATTATACAATTTCGCCCGATCTCTCAAGGGATCAATATAGCAGCATAATTTCTTTCGTTGGGGCAGTAGTGGGGCATCCAAAAAATTAGAATTTTTTTGAATTTTGATATCCACAGTGTTATTCTTTAAACCAACATAGCAGGTACCTTGCTTCAAAGAGGGGAAAAATATAGACACTTAAAAAAGTCTTGATTGATACTATGCATCTGATTTTGATAAATTAACATCATTTCTTCCTAAATCATCTTGAACTAACCAGTTAATTAAATAATCAACATTATTTAGTTAAAATCAACAAATTCAGCTATTAATCAAATAGTGTTAAATTTATTGAATTGGTTTACCCTTCCTTCCTGTATATTTCATCATATTTAATTTAATCCCCTAAGTCCTCTCATTTTTAAACAAATCCAATCAAATGTCACAATCCTAACCCATTCCAATTAATTAATTCTGGATTAATTAATTCTAAATCACTTTCTAATCAGCATTAATAAATCCTCCATTTTTTAACTCCTCAAGAGTTAAATCAACCCATGGTCAACTAATTGGGTTGCACATGAAATTCATTTCTTTTAATTATCTAATTCCTCTATTTATCCTTGCAAAGACATATTCCAAGGAATATTCCTCCCAACCACCTCCTCATTCAATTTCCCTCCAAAGGTTTCAAAAACCTGTAAAATTCTCGGCTGCCATTCCAGCCAACCTGTTCTTCTTAGAACCTTTTAAATCACCCGGCTTGAACATAGCCATTCGCATTCCCACCCATGCAGCATTTCCCCAAGTGTGCTCCCATCTCACCCAGCAGGGTTGACTGAGATTACGAAACGCGTTTCCTATTGGCTCAATTTTATCCCACATTCACCAATTTCTCTCATTTCTCAACCCTTGAGTTCTATAAATAGAAGCATTCTCTTCACAACTTCAAGCATTCTATAGGCATTTCAATTCATAGCATTTCATCATTTTAGCATTCTTACTATATGGATCCACAACTTCAAGCATTCTTACTATAGGCATTTCAATTCATAGCATTTCATCATTTTCATCATTTTAGTTGAGTTTTATCACCATTTGGATTCAATCTCACACTTTGTATCATCAACATCATCAAATCTTATCAAATGGATTGGGAAAGGGATTCTTTCCACATCAAAGGAGCACCACTCCCCCTATGGGATGAAGGTTTAGCTATTTCAATTATATTTCATGTTTTCTCTCTGATTTATCTAAGAATTTCATAGGGAATACTAGATTTGGCTTTCTAACATATTTAACAAGTGTTTGTTGGATCTTTTTTTAGCTTGTTGCAAGTTCGGTGTTCACACCTTCAACATGATTCTTGTTGCTCCCTAAACTATCTTGTTCTTCCTTTCCACAACTCCATTTTGTTGTGGAGTCCTAGGAGTTGATAAATTTGTTTTTATCCCATGATCTTCATAAAAAATGTTAAACTCATTGAAGGTGAACTCACCAACTCTATGAAACCTCAAACACTTGATTTTCAAATCCATTTCATTCTCAACCATAGATTTGAATACTTTAAAGTTATCTAGAGCTTATACTTTTTCTTTGAGAAAGGTCACCAAAGTCATTCTAGATAATCATCTATTAACAACATAAAATATATGTCACCTTTACAACTTCTTGTTCTGGTAGGTTCACATAGGTCTGTATGCACCAACCCCAAAGGTTTTGTAGTAGAATATTCCTTAGTTTTGAACCTCTTCTTTGTCTATTTTCCAAACTAACACTCTTTGCAAATTGTATTGATAGGATTTGTAATTCTTGACATGTTTCTCACAACATGAGTAGAGTTGATCTTCACTAGGATATCAAAATTGATATGACACATTCTTATATGTCATATCCAACTTTCATTGATTTGATTCATAAAGCACTTACCACAAGCACCTTTGAGTTGATAAACATTCCCTTCTATCCTCATTCCTGCAACAACCAAAGTTTCAGAGCTTCCTTTTCTGGTTTTAGAACCATCATCCTAAAACACTATATTGTATCCTCTACTACACATTTTTCCTACACTGAGAAGATTATGTCAGAGACCCTTGACATATAAAACATCATCTATCTTATGCTTTCCATAAAAAATAATTGAACCTTTTCCATAGATCTTAGTAGGTGTTTCATCACCAAACTTAACAAGACCACCATCATACTTCTCAAGTTTAACATAGTTCCTTCAATACTATGACCTGTAGTTTCTCTCCTCTCTTGCATGAAAGGTAGTCAATATAGTTCCTTCAATACTGTGACCTATTTCCAAAGCATTTTCCTTCACACATCTTTCAGGGTTAGTAGAATTAGTTCCAACACTCAAATCCATGAACAAGCATTCATCACTTCCATCATCCGGATAGTCTGATTCCTCATCATCATATGTACCATTGTCTTCTTTAACATAATAACTCTTCTTGAAAGATTTACCTTTATGATCTTTATGTTTGTCATTTGAAACTTTTCCTAGACATTTTGAAGCATAATGACCTATCTTACCACAATTGAAACACACGAAGGGTAACCTACTTCTATATTTTTTAGTGCCCTTTTTTAATATTCTTACAAAAATTTATTCCACTTCATCAAGATCATCTAGATTAGATTCATCATTCCTCTCTTTCTTGCTAACTTTAAAATTAGTTTCTTTCCTTGGAGCATCTTTGTCAAACTCTCTTTATTCAAAAGTAGTTAAAGCACCAAATAATTGATCTCTAGAATATTGATTCAAATTTTTAGCTTCCTCGATAGAAGAAACTTTAGCACTAGAATATTTAGGAAGGGTTCTCAATACCCTTTTCACAATTTCACTTTCCTCCAGTTTCCAACCAAGACCGTTGATGACGTTAACAATTTCATCCACCCTGAGGATGTAGCATGCAATATCTTCATCCTCTAACATCCTTGGGGTTTCAAATTTGGCTTTGAAATTTTGCTTCTTTTCTTGCTTGACCTTAGAATCTCCTTCATAAATACTTTGCAACTTTACCCAGACCTCTTTAGAAGTTTTGTAGCTTATCAACTTTACAAGTTTTGAATCAGAAATCCCACTCAAGATAGCATTCCTTTCTTTTCCTTTATTCTCATAATCCTTGATATCATCTTCACTTGTCGGAGGAGTAGTAGGCATAATATATCCATCTTTAACTAATTTCCATACACCAAACCCTAATGATACAAGAAAGGCTTCCATCTTGGATTTCTAGAAGGCATAATTTGTTCCATCAAACATAGAAGCTTTGACACCATTCTTTTGCACCATCTAGATCTACCTCAAGCGGTTAAGCTTCTTGTAAGGAACCTCTACTTTGATACCAATTGTTAGACACACAGGAAAACTGAGAGGGGGGCTGAATTAGTTGTGCATTAAAACCTTCAAACCTTCATTAATCTTCAAACCCTTATTAAGCATGATCATGAATGTAAAAAAATGAAACATCAACACATCAAAAACCATACAAAATAGAACACAAGATTTTACATGGAAACCCTAATATGGGAAAACCACAGTGAGGATTAACTCACATATATATGAGTATCAACACCGATTACAAAAGGCTCACTACTAAAAGGGCTCACTACTGAAAGGGCTCACTACCAAGGGCTCACTGCCCAGAGGACTCACTTTTTAAAATACAAGAGAATAGAAAGAGGTTGTTACAAGGAGGTTCATTACCTTAGAGCAACAAGATAATCCACCACAACCATCTACAACCTTCGTCTCACTACCTCAAACAACTTCTGGCACATTGAAATATAGACACCTTATGCTCGTTGCTTCTAGTAGTCTTAGGCGTTCATGCTCGCACTTAGATCTCAACACTTGATCACATACACATCATTTCATATCACACATCACACCACACACTTCTCCAATAATTGACCTTGCATATATATCCTCTACAACCTCAATAACCTTCTCCAAGTCAGCTTCAATGAAACGTGTGCACCTCAAATGTACAACCAACAAATAGGTTAGTACCAAACACTTCCACGGTGGAAAGAAGTGAAGGTGGACCATACCAAGGGTTAACTAGGACCCAAATATACACTGAAACACTACACCAAGCTTCCACAAACCATGAATCACATCCACAAATAGTGGTAACAAGCCAGGTTGGCCAAACTAGCATTAACACTACCAAGCATCCACATACACACTTCAATAGGTCTGAAAACATCCTGTATACCACATAGAAACAATACATAATATCCTAAAATATTCCAACACCAACAGAATATTTAAACACACTGGCACAAACACATGCAACTGAGAATACTATCATCTTGTGCAACCAATCAAATACCACTGAAACACAACACATGAACCAAGCTTGTGAAACAATTGAACACCAAACCATCGAAGGGAAGATAGATACAAGAATTATTAGCACATTCCCAAATATGCAAGATAAGAAACTCCAGTGTGGAGAAATGTAGAACAATTTCATTTCTCCCAGATAACCCTCTTCACAAGCCAGAGAAAGTCCAACATGATAGCTTTTGACTTCATTTTTTGTACCATACAATGATTTTAATTTTTCCCAAGATTCATGATAATATTTACATGATTCAATTTGAAATCTTGGGCCAAGGGAAACAAATCTATGAATATATCAAAGAACTTTTGTATGTTCAATCATCCATTTCATATTTTTATCATCATGTGTGGGTTCAACTGCCTTTCTCTCAATATATGGAGCATACCAAAGTTGCTTTAAGGAAATCCATTAATTTTGATGCTAAGTTGCATAGTTATAAGGTGTTATCAATAGAACCTTAAAATGATCGATATGTGAAGGAAAAAAGAGCACTAACAAATAGATCAAAAATTCTCTAAGAGAACCCCCCCAAATCACTCAATCAAGAAAACCCTAAGAGTATGATTTGGCACTTTATATTTAGTGTGATTATAATGTTGGAGTTAATTTTTAAAGTTTGCAATGTCCAAGATGGACCAAATATCAAAAAACACAATATTATCTTAGAGTGAGATCCTCAAACTAAAATTATTATTTTTATTTGATCAATACTAAAAATGAAGCCTTCCCAAAAGAAAATAAAAATTCTAGTTGTGAGTATGTCCAAGTTATCAATCAAAATAAAAATATACAACAATATAAATAAAAGATACTTGGAACTGAATTTGGAAAAAGTGTTTGGATACATTTAAAGAGCTCCTTAATACCTTTCCAAAATTATAAGAATCTCAAAAATTAGATAAATAGGAAAAAATTATGAGCTTTGAGGTCCAAAAGAGAATATCTGACT